>BQNB010042507.1:21139-46081 GCA_026074375.1 Tanacetum coccineum
ATTTATTTTGCGGCAACAAAATTTATTTTGCGGCAACAAATTTCTGTGGCGGATTTGGCTGAAATTCGCATGGTCACTCATAAACGACCCAACGGGCAAGGCTCACTTTGTGAGTTGTGTCACTTTTTGGCCTTTCGGGGTCGTTTCGGGCCTCAAAAGAGCATTTTTCTGTTTTATAAGTACGTTTTTGGGTAAAAGGAAGTATACATCATTTCTTCTCATGTTCTCATACTCTTTTTGACGAATCTTGTACTGTACATCATTTCGTTTCTGGTGTATTAGGGTTTTTATATTAAATAAAAGTTGAAGTTTATTCCGTTTATAGCGTGCAAAACCACGAAAAAAAAGGGTCAAACCCGGTTTGGGTGGTTAACCGGTTTCAAACCGGTGGGACCGGTTCGACAAAAACCACACCCCAAACCGGTTTCAAACCGGAACCGGTTTTCCCCAAACCGGTTTCGACTGGTTCGTTGACCGAAACAGGTTCCTGTTTGACTGAAACCGAACCGAACTGGTTAACCGGTTTGCGCACGTCTACATATTATTGAAAGTTCGTTGCTATTATACAGCTTTTAAAGAGTACAGGTATCAAATTGATAAATTTAAAAAAGTTCGTTGCTATTTTACGGAGTAATCCCTATTCCATATTTTGTAACAGACTTCCATTTTTCTGTTCTAATATGAAGAGAAAAAATTGTTTTACTAGAACAAGTAATTGTTGATATGTCATGGGTAGCTTTGGTAGTTTTATCCACTAACTTTATCTTGTACCATCCCTCATTCCACCATATCCACCACCTTTTACATACCACCACTACTACTATTGTCATGTTCACGACAACCATCATCGTATCCGCCACCACCGCTCGTAAACAGGGCCTTATTAACGCCAATGATACATAGTCAAGGCTTTGTATCGCGTCATCGTAGGAATCAAACATCATATATAGCAACATAAACTCTACATGAGATCGACCTTCGCCAAGTAGCCATATTCTAATCTTCGTTTTATTCTATCCGACAACAATTGATTGTTTCTTTGTTATTAGTAACCATGATGTGATTAACATGGCAATTTCGATGTGTTTGGTAACCTGACGTGTATTACGTCGGTCACGTGATTCTTCCTTTTTACAAGCTTAGATATTTAAAATATTGCCAACACCATCACCGTCCACGATATTGACCACAACCACCATCGCTCTTTACGACGTGTTATCACCAAAGAAAACACATACAAGTACACATACACATCGTAAATAAGCATACACTTTGTCAACCCGTAGAAAGAAAAAAAAAAGTAATTTAAAAAAGTCAAAATAATTTTTAATCGGTTTAACAGTGTACATATTAGAACAAAAGGTGAAAGTCTGTTATAGACCTTTTTTTACTTTATTTACCAAATCAGTACATTAAGCAAAATTCGTTGTTATTTTATTGCTTTAACCCTTGTATATTTTCAGTACTAATTATTTATACTACTTATAAAAAGTGAATCCTCATATCTGAAAATCTTAAATTATTGAATCCTGAAAACTTAAATTTATGCAGTTTGCATAAATTACCTTTAAGTATCTCTTAATACACCTTAAATTTGATTAATTCTAAATTTGACAAGTTTAAAAACACAATATATTAATTTTAGAAAACACACGTTTTGTATTTCAAAAAACTCACGCTTTAAATCAAGTGTCGAACCAAAATCATGGTTTCACAAATATAATTATTTGTTATTATACATCGTCTTTTGCGCGAGTATGTCATAATACATTTCCACCTTCCACGAAACCATAATTTTGAAAATGATAGACAAGTGGCTGATAGGTATCTCATTGACAAGTGGCTGATAGGCCAAAGCATGTGAGTTTGTTTAATTTTCCTTAATTTACAAAAATATAGAATAGAATTAGCACATTTGGTGGCTAATAATGCAATGTTTATTGCTTATAATTGCTAACCATACTCTTGTCTCGCATGTGAATATGATTGTTATTCACAAAAATAGATAAACCAACAATTCTAAAACCTATCCATTCTATATAATCTCAATTTTCGTCAAAGCTTTATTTTATTTTTTATTTTACATATTGCTCACTTGATGAATTGCTCAATTGGTGAATTGTACTTAGGTGGATGCATTTTGTTTGAGCCATGAAATCACAATTAATATTAGTTTAGAAATTAGTCGGAATAGAAGTGATTTTATAATTCCAAATTCTATGATTTTGTGATTTCAAATTAGATATATCTTCTTGCTACCTCTTCCGACTTATATATTTATTTACAGAATCCTGATAAGGGTCAAAATAAAAAATATATAATAGTAGGAAGACGAGACAAGAGGATATAGCAAAACTTGTGAAATAAATGTTAGTCACATTCCTTGGCATTCCATCATGTTCATTGTTCCATAATCAATCGGTCAATCCAACTTTCAATATGATTGTTTTCAGGATAGCTAAGACACTGCACTTATTAAACATATAGAAGTCAATGTAACTTCTTGTATAGAACATGATACATCATTATACATTCTATAAGAAAGGGGAGAATCTCCAATTCTCTGAACCAAAATGGAACATACATAAAAAATAAATAAATAATTATATAACAAGCATTAGAATAACATACAGATTAGAAAATATATATGAGAAGCCAAGACATTGCAAGTTATTTCTAACAGCATAGATAGGATGATTGTATCTTTATACACATTAAAATGAACCAAATGGGCGGTAATGTTCACTCTCATCAGTATGCTATTTAAGCCTTTCAAGTAGAGAAGTGATCAGTGCTCCCAATTTGATTCACATTTTTCGTCCGCCACCCGGTCCTTCCCTTCACAATCTCGCCACCAGGAGCCCCATCACTACCAGCCTCAAACAGGAGCACATGTTGGCAATCAACATGGTCGGAATCAGTTATTCCACCATTGCCATCACCACCACCTAATATTGAGGTGAGTGACTTCAGCACACTATCCTTCCTACATTCCCGACGATACTCAAGAGTCAAGCTAGCAAGCTCATACTTCTCCACAACTTCTTGTGGAGCACTCTGCAGAAATAACCACAAATTTTATGACTGAATTATCATATTTGTATGAATAATTATAGTCAAAAACTGAAAATCTAATGTAACTGGTGATTGTATTTGTATTGCTAAATAGAGAAGATGTTTTACCTCAAGGATCCATCCAATGTACTTGACATTGTTAACATGTTGGTTAACATCCAAGTCACTCCACCTTGGCTACATATTGTAAATAAAAACAATTGAGTACCAAACTTTTGAAAGTTAACATGGTATATTTGTCTTGATAGAAAGGTTAACTTTGACTCACAGTTAAACCATTGCGAGCATAATCAGCAGTGGTCTCATCAAGTTTTGGCAATTTCCTGCCGTCATCATCCACGACCGGAGGTGCATCTACAAAGTAATGTTCTATTTCATCCCGGACTTCGTCTGGAATCTTTGATAACCTCCTTGTCTCTTTATTCATCATAACCCAATTACTGCAACATACAACATGCCAACTATTAATTCCCTCAACATTATGCGCAGCTTCAAAGCATTTATGGGGGTCTTGATGCGTGTTTGTGAACTGATTATCTAAGTTTCTCTTAAAGAATCGCGTATCTAACTATTCGGAGTTTTAACCAAATAAGATCAGCATCGTAGTATCCGAATAAACATATTATGCTTATCATATCTGATCAAGGGTCAAGAAGACAATTTCATACCAAATTCAAGTTTCATACCGACTGCAAGAAAACTAGTTATCTAAAGGTAAAACAAACTTACCTATCTAAAGACTCTTATTCGCACTTCACAAAAAGTATTTCCTTTTTCAAATATAAAACAGAAGTCTATTGTTGCCATTTTATCTATTAGTTCCACAAGAAACCAAATCTTTGCCAAACACTCAAACATCTGATATTACAGCATCAACACCCAAGCCCTATCTTTTAGAACATGTTTTATTACAACCGATCATCTGGTTTTTGGTATCCAATATACTTGTAAAACACACATCCAAACACTCCCTTTAATGGATGATAGGAACAAAAAATTGCATAGTAAGTCAGCAGTATCAGTAAAGTTTGCAATTAAATAAAAAAATGCTATGAATATTGTTGTTATAATCAGCATATCATGATAGAAAATTTAACGAACCTTGAAGCTCTTGTTAGAATCTCGCCTGTTTTGCTATCACGAAGTAGCCAATCACGACGCATTCCATGTTTTCCAGATGAAGCTACCCAAGTATCTACTTGAACAACATCACCCCTGCAATTTATTTCAACAAGTGCCAAATTAATGCTCAATAGCCAAAACTTTTTACTGTAGTAAAAACTATCAGACCTCTCAGCATAGAACATCATCTGATTGTATCAATTATCGTGAACAAAAAGATAACAGAGACACGTGACTTACCAAGTTGGATAACGATCTATCATCACCTGCATCTTTGTGACCACCCAGAATAGATTCTTCTTGGACATCTCCGGTGTTGAACCAAATCCATCACCCAACAGTCCAGCACACTTCACATGATTTAGCGCAGTTTCCTGATTAAAAAAAGTAACTTTTTAAGCAATTAACCTTATGATATAAAACCAAAACACTTGGAATTTTATTAGAAAAAGTAACCGTACCTGCAGATGATTCATTAACGTCTCTATAGACGCAGTCCGATCAGCCCCTATTTCATACGACCTAATAGAAAAATTCTGACGGAAAACAAGACCATCCTGAACAATTCTTCCTAACCCGAACGGGTCCAAATCAGCAAGCATATCAGGCCGTTTAGTCTTCCACTCCAACATCATCCACTGCTTCTCAGCAGCCAAAAAGATAGTCGTTATAGCAGCAAGAAGCATACTCCAATCCGGCAACTGATTAATAAAAGTCCTCGGAGCATGTGATGCAAAATTATCATTAGTATTAACCCCATTCACCGAACGTACTCTCGTTCCATTAACCTCTGCAGGCGCCTGTGCATTTGCCTTAACTTGCATACCTTCATTAATAGATTTCGTCTTAATCCCACGTTCATCAACACTACTAGGTACACCTTTAATACCACCACCCGTCTTACCCCCAGAGTTCGGTTGTGGGGACGAAACTGGAAATAAAGACGCAGTAGCAGCCGTAGCAACCATGATAGTTGTATTGCAGATCTTACTTGACTTAATGTTTATACTAGGCTCCAAACCTTGCTCATTACCTGTAAAATGAGGAAAAGCAAAAAAGGAATGAACTATTTTATATATCCTTCTTTAAAAACACATGATGAAACAAAATAAGAATTTATGGTGATACAAAGGAATATTAACCTTCATAAATTCCGTGGGTAATGATTGGAATAACAATCCCAGAATAGGAAATTCCAGAAGTGGTTAAAGCAAATATAAGATTCTGACTAGAAACTCAGACTTAGCATCCAGCAGAGTCACACATGAGTAAACATCAATAGAAAGGGAAAGGTACAGACATGTTGTGGTGACGGGGGAGCGTGGTAGAACAATGGTGCAGGAGTTGCTACTTAGAGTTTAGAGCGAGCTAAAGTAGCATTGCATTGCTTTTTTCCTTCTCAAGCAGCAACTTTGCTACAAAGCCTCTTCTAAAGTTCCTATATCGCCGTCCCTGATGCAACTGATTGCAGAGCATCAATGGCGTACCTGTAAAACAAAATGTGCACACGAAATTAATTGCATTGAAGGCATAAGAGGTGGAGCATATACCAAGTACTAGAGTACAACATTAACATAACAGCTGCAAAATATATACCAATACAAAAACTATTAAGACATAATAATTTGAACAATGACAAGAAAGTAGAGACTATACAGAAATATAACCAATATGGTACATGATACGATATTAAACTTGCAATGGCCATCGCTTACCATGAAAGGTAAAGAAAGGACTCGTGATTTGGGCTTGTCATCATCTTCGCCTAACACTTTCAAGGCCAAGAACTCAAGGAGCCGTTGGCTATGCATCATATATTTAGATGCTTACAGTGGTGGCGAGAGATAAGTCAAGTGAAGTAACTAGTAAGGCCTTCTAATCCACCCACACATACTTCAACAGCTAAGTGGTGGCCTGCAAGAACATTATCTCATGTAGTCATGTAGAATGTAAATGTATCATATGCCATTTTTGTATTTGCTACATAAAGAAACACACATACTATGAACATGAAATCAACAAAAACAAGATAGGCATACATATGGTATTCTGCGAAATAAAAATGTCTATTTTTATACGTTAGTTTGAAAATAAATCACTCTACGTCAAACAAGATAATTATTATAAGACCGTGACTTTCACATTATCTTTAACGTAGCAACTACAAAACACTATATTTGAGGCAATCAAAACACCCCATTTACGACAGCAAAGACCACGGCCAAACACCCTATTTATGACAGGAAAGAGCAGGTTCAGACACCCTATATGTGAGGCAAAAAAGTTGTACCAAACGCCTCATTTATGACAGCAAATAGCACAACCAAAACATCCATTTATCACAACAAAACACAATCAGAACACCCATTTTCAACCGATTATATTGTCTTCATATTGAAAGCAAAGATTTGTTTTAGTGTCATATAATTTAAAACCTCATACAGAGCTTTAAAAAACAATTAATTTCAACATTTTCATTCCAAAATCAATACTTAATTACCTAAGAGTAAAAAAACATCTAAACAACACAACTTATTCCTGAATCAAACTTAACAAATAAATGGGATATATTAAAAAGGTTAATTGAACAAAAACATCAATTGTAACAGTTTGGTACCTCCGAATTAGATTAGTTTCTCTTGCTTGGTTGCGTGACAAAGGTGGTCTGTGATGTTAATGGTGTACGAGAATGGTGATGGTGGTGTGGGATGGTGGTTAAGTGGTGGTGGGGTGGGAGGCCAAAAAACGGCAGTGAGAGGTTAGATGTTAGGGTTTATGAGTGAAGGGGGGAAAGTTTAAGTTCTTTGAAAGTAATGAAAATTGGCGCCCAAAAGATTTATGTTTTTTACATTTATTTTGAAGAGACCCGCCTTACAAACAACAATCTGTGATCAAAAGAAATAAAGAAACAATAGAGTCCGGTTTTGTATAAGGGAACATGGCTCTAAAAAGTTTATTTATAAAGCCCGGTTTTCCCAGTTAAAACATGGCTCTATAAGAAGAATAGAGCCTGATTTTCAAGCAAGAAACCGGGCTTTATGATTTTTCCACATAAAGCCCGGTTTTCTGTGAGAAAACATGGCTCTATACAAGTTTAAAAAGGACGGAATCCGTTTAGAGCCCGCTTTTCACAAAAACCGGGCTCTATTAAAGGGGCTCTATGTCCATTTGTGTAGTAGTGGTTAGTTGCAGCTTTAGGCTCATACTTAACACTTTGTTTAACTAATTGACCATTAGTGGACTTAGCTTTACCATGTAAGGCCAATATGATAAACACAAATACGATATGGTGTGTTTAAAAAAACACACTTGTAACTATTGAAAATCTATTAAGCAAAAAATCATTAAAAATATAGACATTAGCAGACGTTAAAGTGTTTGTGCATGTCTTATGCACATCGAAACAAAGAAGGCATGTTTTCTCTATTCGTTAGGTTTGTTAAAGAAATGCATATGTCATGATTTAAGTTTATTTGAATAAAAAATAATCAATTTAACCCTCCATTTTTATATGATCCAATAAATGAGATTAAACCCAACATTTAAAAAATCTAAATTGTTAATAGTTAAGCGAAAAAAATATTTCATCATGACGAACATTTAATTATTTTTTTTTTATAGATGGGCACTTTTACATAGTTTCGACAAACTTTTTTTTCCATGTTTTTTTACCTTTTTTCGTTTTCTTTCGTTGTTGAAACTTGCATAAAGAAATCACATGTGATTAAACACTAATCTTAATATACTAATAAAATCACATGCGATATTGGTGTTAAATCACATATGATTAATATCACAAGTGATTTAATTAGAATATTCAAATTAGTGTTTGATCACGTTTGATTTCTCATGCAAGTTTCACAACGAAGAGAAAAAAGACGAAAAAACAAAAAAAAAGTTTATCGAAAGTATATCAAATTGCCCGTCTATAGAAAATTAATTAATGTTGGTCGTGACGGTATAATTTAATTTGTCTAACGATTAACGGTGCATAAGATATTTAAATTATAAAAAAAAAATAATGTGATAATATTAAAAATGTTTTTGTTAAGGCATCATAGTCATATGATTTAAATTTTTAGACTGAATAATATGGATGAGTCCTCCGGGTATCCGAAAAAATTATTAATATCCAAAATATGTGTGTGTGGTAGGTGAGTAGGTTGGTGGGGTGGGGGGTGTGGTGGAGGGTAGTTGGTTTGGACTGCTCCTTTATTGCCACATTTTTACTTATTTTTACACTTATAATTTAATTTGTCTAACGATTAACGGTTCATAAGATATTTAAATTATAAAAATATGTGAAATATTAAAATGTTTTTTAATCTCAGTCATTGATTTATTTTTAGATGAATAATATGGATGAGTCTCCGGGTATCCGAAAAATTGTTAATATCCAAAATAACTCTCCTTTATATGCCACATTTTATCTTTACACTTTAGAGCACAGGGTATGGTGGCTTGGGTAGCCAAGCCAGTTGAGGTGGCATCCTATTTGGCAAGTAAGTTGTCAAGCCGGTTCTAAGCCAACACTCCCTCAGTGAGTTGTCATGCTAGTTGCCAAGCCAGTCTGGCGTGCACCAATGGGAGAAAGTGGACAAAAAATTGGATATTGTGATTTTTTATTTATTTTGTGATTTTATGTTTTTTTTTCAAAAAGTGAAAATTAACATGCCATGATACCAGGTGTTTTTTGGTGTGTGAGTGAGTTGTGTGCCAGCCTGATGTGACGCTGAGGTGGCAAACTAACTCAAGCTAGTTCATGTCACCATACCTACTTAGAGCTCTTATAAAGCATCTGAGACCTTCCAAATATGAAAGTCTTAATTTTTTATGCTTACACATCTTACTATATTTAGTAATTCATACAATTAAATTCTACACCATAGTACTTGCATTATATTATAAATTAATGACACATTAAATTTTACAAACTTACAATAATACAAACTTATAGTTGTAAATTTTATCATAAACATTCTAAGCTTTACTAATTTTAAATGAATATATTTATGGTTATCTATATTTGTATTTATATATCTTTATGAGAATTTAACTAAACCTATCAAATCGATAAACCGTCAAATACCGACTATTAACAAAAATGCATACTTGGTATCGTCGCTATTTTGCGCGAGTGTTATGCTAGTGACTTTTAAATTATCTAAGCGCCTCACAGATGGTCAAATTCTTAAGATCTATTTTCCCTTTTGGCTTTTCTTCACAGCAATTCAACCACATATTGAGGTAATATAGGGTTTTACCTAAAAGTATCTCATAGAATAGTGCATTGCTTAGTTAGGGTTTGTTTGACAGGAGATTTTCTAAAGCTGTAAGCTTTTTGTTACAAAAATAATCTCTTTCAGAATAAGTAGCTCCATTTGAATGCATCAACTTTAAGCTTTTATTTTAAACAAGTAGCTCCTAAATAAAAAGTTGATTTATGAAGCTTTTAAAATTGTTAGGAGTTGTTAAAACTTTAAATTACTAATATACCCTCCAACTATATTATAATTTATTCAAATATGTCATTTTAAGTCATTTTACATCTTACAATTACACTCGACAGTTAATTTACCAAATACTTTTATTGAAAAAAAGATACAATTTGTAACTCATTGTAATAGCTTTGCAATTTACAGCTTACAACATACAACTTATAGCTAGTTCTGCCAAACATACTCATAATTAGCATGTGAAGAGTTGCGCGCAATTTGAGGTAACAAAAACTCTAATGGCTCAACAAAACTTCTATCCGGGCTAATCTTTGATTATGCGTTAGAGCTTATTTTTCTAATCCAACATTAAATCAAAATAACAAGATAATCAAAATACTTAGATTGTATTCTAAATTATATCTGGATCATTCAAAATAAAATTTAAACCAATAATTTTGAGAGTTGAGTTATTTTAAAAACTACTTTTCTCACGCATACTGAGGGACAATCCTCAGCCATTGATTACATGGGACCAGATCAAAGGATTAAAAACACGGAAGGACCATTCTTGCATAAATTTGAAACATGAAAGAGGGATAAAATTGTAAATTTTAAAAAATAACCACCAACCTCCCGAAAACTTCTCATAACTCAAAAAAATTTCTCTCTCATCAATCAAAAAACCCAAATTATCTGTCTAAAACCCTAGAAATTAAGATATCAAAAATCCGCCATAAAAAAAGCTTAATAATCATAAATTAACACAGAAATGGATCAATCGAAGCACACATCGTTTGATCTTGCAGAAACAACAACACAACAAAAACAACAGGAAGATGGTACGGTTTTTATAATGCTTTATTTTGAATTTATTTAATTTTCTAGTGTCATTTCATGCTTATTTCTGTATTTTAGATGCGTTTTAAATAGTTTTTCTGTTTTTATGCTTATTTCTTTGATATTCGGATGATTTTGTGCTTATTTCTTTTATAATTGTGTATAAGATGATATTTGTTAATTTTAGTGATTATTGATGAATTATTGAGATGTTTGGATGATTTTATGCTTATTTATGTAACTTATTTGTTATTTAGCACTATTGGTGGATTATTGAGGTATATGAGACATTAGAGTTTGTATTTGTTCTGGATTTGCAAAAACTAGTGATTGATATGCAGTTTATCACCAGTGATAAAGTATTTAAAAAGCAGTGTTAGATAATAGTATTGATACATAATTAATCAACAGTGATTTCGCGCGTTTAGGCCAGCGTTCACGCGTTTCGGCCAGCTTTCTTGCGTTTCGGCCAGCGTTCATGCGTTTCGGCCAGCGTTCACGCGTTTCGGCCAGCGTTCGCGCATTTCTGCAAAACAATATAGAGGATACAATAATATATGTAGTTTAAATCGTAGACTAGTATATCTGCAGTTTTGTTCGATAGTTTTTGTTTTACATGAAACATAAGATTTTTGCTTTTCGAAAATTGTAGAAGGTGGTATTTATAAGGATTTGGGCGTAATACAAGCTATCTCCGGTTAGTCTCTCAAAAAAAATCTTTTAAACGTTACAATTTCATACATCATGTTATTATCTAAAAAAACACTTGTATTGCAGTCATAGAAACAAATTCTTTTATAAATCCATCTCCGGAGATTGGTAAAAGTAAAGGTACATTCTAACATATAAGTGTCTGTAATTTAGAAATGTCAACTGTGGTGGTAAAATCTGAATGTATGCAAAATACATGTTTAAATGTTTAGACTTTGCGTTATATTAAATATGATAAACATATATATATATATATATATATATATGCAGCATAGTAGTTTCGCTTCATTGCAATATCACATTTGATGTCATATATGTTTTGCTTCCTTGCAATATCACAATTGATATCATATTTGATAATCTGTAAGTAGCACACTTGATCTGTCTATGTATGATATCATATTTGACATGACAAAAGAGATAGAAACTTATAAACTGTATGACGCACACTTATTCAGTTTTTGCATCACAAAATGATATTTAGATAACAAATGAAGTACGCAAAGACTAACATACAATTTATTTGTGCAGATTTGAACATACAATTGACTTCTATGGAGAAAAAAAACAGGATAAAATCAATTGAGAAAAAATCTAAGAAAAACGAAGATATGCAAAAAGAAACAAAAATCATATTGCTAACAAAAGAAACAACACCAACATCTGAAAATACACCAACACGAAGAACAAAAGCCTCTGCAGCAAGACGATTAAGTATAGAAAACCCAAAACCAACAGAGACTCGTCCGACAACACCTTCATCAAATGTTAATCCAACACCAACAACAACAATTCAAGAACCAACAAATGAAACAAATCAGCAACCACCATCAACAAATGTTGATACAACACCACAAACAGAAAAAACAAATCTACAAAACACAAACAACATATCACCAGTGATATCACCAGGGATATCACCAGTGATATCAGCAGCATCGATTCAAAAAACAACAAATGAAACACCTAAGCAAACACCTGAGATACAAGAAAAAGTAGCAGACGACGATGGAAAAAAGAGAAAAAGAACAGAAACTGAATCTCCGGGGGCAACAACAAGAGGATCTGCGAAAAAACAACAATTAGACAAGAAGGGAAAAGAGCCTCTTAAGAAAAGGAAGAGGGTTAAAAACCTAAAAATAAAGCAGAGGAAAGGAAGAAGATGGATAAAAAAGGAAAGAAGAAGGTAGAAGATGATGATGAAGATTATGAGATTGAAGAGCCACAAGATAAAAGTGTTAAAAAGAAAAAAATTGAAAGGCAATTCAAATCATTAAGGGCAAAAACTACAGTTAAACCACTATACGAAGCGACAAAAACTTAACGCCCAAAAGGAAAACAAAGATAAGAGAGATGGGGTTTGGAACTTTGTTGGATTTCCCATTTGAGAAGATGCATGGGAAGTTACCACACTTTGTTGTAAAAAAATTAGATACAAAAAAAGTGACGTTCCCAAGTGGGTCTGAACTCAAAATCACACCAAAAAAGATCTGGGAAGTGCTAGGAATCCCTATGGGAAAAAACAAACTCGAGTCTGATTCTCCAAGGGAGTACGATGACGAATTCCTAAAGGCTTTCAAGGAACAGTTTCATGGCAAGAAGTACATAACAATATCTGATCTATCCAAGCAGATTCAAAGAACAACAAACACAGACTTCATGTTCCAAATGAATTACCTGATGCTATTCTCAAACTGCATGATCCACTGCGATAATAGCTCAAGGCTGATATACTATGTGATAAAGAACATCAAGTCTACAGATATCATCAATGATTTTGACTGGTGCAAGTTCATATGGGATCATATAAAAACAAGCAAGACTAATTGGGACGACAGGACACTAGAAAACTGGTACTATGGGCCAAACACAGTTTTAATGGTAAAGTTAAACTTCCCCTTTTTAATATCAAATTAAATAAAAAAAATACTGAAACATATTTTAATTCATTGTGTATTTGATTTAATAACAGCTCATTTACTTGCATTATACGAAAATTGATGGTATGGTGATGATGCAACGTAAATGGCCTGCATTAAGGAATTGGACCAGCCAGGATGCTGTGGATAGAGAGAATTTTAAGATGTCTAAAGGTCGTATTGGATTGGTGGAAGTTATTGAAGATGATGATAATGACGATGAAGATGAAAAAGACGCCGAGAAATGGAAACTAAGAGAGGTCAGTTAGTTGTAAAAAATGTTTTTATTAACTCAAAAATACTTGATATATCACCAGTAATATATCATACAAAGTACTATCTCCTATGTTTATAGAGATAGTACTATGTATGATATATCACCAATGATAAATGCTTATATCACTAATAATATGCTTATAGAGATGGTACCATGCTTATATTTTTTTTGTATAGTATATGATAATAGAAGAAAGTAATTTGTAAAAATTAAATTTTAATTTATAGGGAGAATTGAATATATACCCAATAAAACTTGAATATTTGAATATATACCCAAAGTATAAGTTTTTAATACATGATGTACAATGCAAGTTAAGCATGTTTTTGTTATATATGCAAATATGCAATTTTTAATGGGGATATATGCAATTGCACCTAAAAACAGTAATATATATATATGATATATCACCAGAGATAATGAATAGAGATACTACTATGTATGATATATCACCAGAGATAAATTCTTATATTGTTTTTTTATATACTTAAAAAACAGTTAGTCTATGAGACAATAGAAGAAAAGTTTCAAAATGTATTGAAAGAGAAAACGGAGCTTGAGCATTTGTTGAAAGAGTATACGGAGATGGAAGAACTATTTAGTGGAGATGAAAGGTTAACATTATATGTTAAAAAGTTCAAAGAAGAGTTCACAAAAGGTTTTCGTAAAGATGAAGAAAGAGTAGGAACTGGTGGTGTTGGTAATGGTGATGATAATAAGGATGATGCTGATAATAATGAGGTGGATGTTGAAGAAGAGAATGAACCTACTGAAATGGGAATAGATACTGAAATATCAGTAAAATAAGCTGCAGAAAGAAGCCGACAAAGCCAGCAAAATAAGACAAGCTGCTAAAAAGGAAGCTGCTGAGAAAGAAGCTGCTGAAAAGGAAGCTGCTGCAAAAGAGAAAAAAGAAGCTGAAAAGATAGCAGCAGCAAAGAAGAAGGAGAAAGCCGAAAAGCTAGCAGCAGCAAAGAAGGAACATGCTGAAAAGCTAGCAGGAGCAAAGAAGAAGGAAGAAGCCGAAAAGCTAGCAGCAGCAAACAAAGAACAAGCTGAAAAGCTAGAAGTTACAAAGAAGAAGGAAGAAGCCAAAAAGCTAGCAGCAGCAAACAAAGAACAAGCTGAAAAGCTAGAAGTTACAAAGAAGAAGGAAGAAGACGAAAAGCTAGCAGCAACAAAGAAGAAACAAGCTGAAAAGCTAGCAGCTACAAAGAAGAAAGATGAAGCTAAAAAGAAAGCAGCAACTGAAAAGGAAAAAGCTAAAAAGGAAGCTGCTTCAAAGAAGAAAAAAGAAGCTGAAAAGAAAAAATCATTAAAGGAAGCAGCTGAAAACAAAGATGTTGGCACTGCACAGACATGTAAAAAATAAGATACAACATTATTATTATTATGCAATGATTTATTATCTAAATTGAAAAAAATATAGGAACAAAAGAATCAGAGGCTACAACAGTTTCTAATACTTTTGAAAGCCCAAAAGTTTAAGAAAAGATTTTTGGAAAAGGTCAAGAAATTGCGGACAAAAGCAGCAAAGATGAACCAAAAAATAAAGGAAAAATGATAACAAAACCATCAATTTATTTGAAATCACTATTCATGAATAAGATGGTAAAAACACAAGAAAAATTAGATAAAGATGAAATTCTTTGTGCTATAAGCATATTCTGCATGCAAGGAAATATCAGGTAAAAAGCTTACTATTTATTATTTTTTTTGAAATATATGCTACTTGTCGCTCATAGTATTTTAAAAAAATAACAAAATGATAGCAAAAATCACAAGAGATATATTACAGTTATTAATAACTGTTGTATATAAAATATAAAACGTAATAATTTCGGATTCTTTTTTGTAGGGAAGTTGTATTTGATGACGGCAAAGGAATGATTGCCAACAGAAAAGAAATACAGTCACTTGCAACTGGAATTATGATCCAAAACAGATAATTGACACTTTTGTTACAATGTTAAATTACAAGGAAAGGATCAGATCTGGTGGAAAGGATAAGAGGAGGCATTACTTTCCTACCAATGCTGTGGTAGTTTCAGTTTTGAAATATAATAGAAAAAATATATCCAAGTTTTATGTTTTAAATAACAAAAAATTTAATCCTTTTTTATTTCGTTTAACATATTGTCATAAAACAGTTAGCGCATTTGTTGAACAAAGAAAAGGATGAAGCAAAGGAGTATGTGTCTTTTGAAAATATGATCAACAATCAAATGAATACTTCAGAATCAAAAAAGAAGATGAAAGACGTAAGCTATGCATTCTTCCCGGTAGTTGTTGAGGGTCAATATTATGTCATAGTTTTCAACCTTTTGAATGCTAATGCAGAAATATTGGACAATGAAAAAGATTGCGATTACAGTAAGTACCAAGAGGTCTTTGATTCAGTGGTAAGCAATTTCTAAATACATATTGAATATTTTTATTTAATATATAGAGTAATATCCCAAGAGATAATATACAGTATTAATGTTTTTTTGCAGAAAGCTTTATTCCTCAAATACTTGAAAAAACATCAGCATCCATGTGTCGACAAACTCACAAAAGAAAAACCTGCCAAAGTCTTGAAACTTAAGTGGAGAACTGAGAAAAACAAAATTGACAGCGGCTTATACACAATGATGCACATGGAATTGTATCAAGGAGAGTCAGCAACAAAATGGAAGACTGACATTGTTGAGGAAAACAACAGAGACTACCTTAAACAAATGACAAACATGAGGATGAGATACACAACAAAAATTCTAATGCATGAAATGAATACAAAAAGAGGTTTGATGTCAGAATATGCAAACATGTTTGGCAAAGACAACAAGGAAGAAGAAAAGGTTAAAAAGATGGTTGAAGATGCAATCAAAAAAAGGATTGAAGAAGGTGTATGAAGATGGTTGAAAAAGAACATTAGGTGTTTTCTATTGATGAATCATATAATGATGTTACTTTAAAAAAATTCAACTTTAGTTTTGCTAGTTAACTTAGGAATGGATTTAATGACTAACTATGGTTTATCCCTAATGATAAACACTTGGTACTTTTACTTTTTGATGCTAAGATTATAAAAATTTCTATTGATGGTGCTATTGATGAGCAAATTGATTAAAAGAGTAAAATCAACTTATCCTTTCCTAAAAAGTAATGGTGTAAGCTTATCTTTTTATACAGTAATGGAATCAATCAATCTTTTCATACAGTAATAATAAAGTTGAATTAATTGATGTCAGAAAAGTTGATAATTAAAAATGATTTATCTATAGTGATAAATGAAATGATTCATCTCTAGTGATATTCAAAAGAAGCTTACAATCTTAATAAAAATTATACCTTAAAAAATAGATAAAACAACAAAACTTATGTCAAAAATTAGATGAACTAAATGCTATATCACAAGTGATATAGCACCATAACTGAAAAATTAGAACCTGAATAAACATTATACCTTAAAATCAAGTGATATTATACATTACAGTATTATATCACAAGAGATACATGATTGTGAAATGACATAAAATTAATAAAGATAAGCATACACATAGTTTTGTTGATAAAAAAATATTACAATACATAGTAGTGGATTATTGTAACATCACAAAAGATAAAACTTGAAAAGCATTGTTTTTTAAGTCACTTGACTAAAAACAGATAAAGCTAAAATGATCAAATTGTTTGATCACGATTTCAATTCAACAATCTTTTCCCTTTTGTGCCTTATCATAATCCACAGAAGATCCAACAATTGGTACCTTTAATGGAAATCCAGGCGGAGGATTTGGAAACTCTTTAGACTTGTCACTACGAACATTTTTTTCCCTTTCCCCTTATTGTCCGCAACACTTCCAACTGTTGATAAAGGTAACACAAATCCAGGCTGAAGAGTTGGAACTTGTTTAGAGTTGGAAGGTCTTTTCTTTGAAGAGTTAGACTTGCAAATTGTTCTCTTGTTAAATTTAAATCCAGGAACACTCTCGTCAAATCCATTGTCATACCATTGCAGCAAATAAGCATATGGGCCTCTACTAGAAACTATATCATTGGAACTTGCGTCCGACTTTGTGTCGGAACTTGTGTCAGAATCAGTTATGCCTAAATTACAAAAAAACAAAATAGAATAACCATTTTAATTGAAACCACTAGCAGATAAGAAATAAATAATTTATTCGATACAACTTCTTAAAAATCATTGACAAATAGAAATCCTAAATGTGTTACCCTATATTCTTTCATTTATTAATAGATTACTAACATAATAAGAAGAATAAGATAAAAATATAACAACACTTAACTTACCACCATCATTGTCCATCTTTGATAAGAAATGATTAAAATTACTATCAAGGTTTGCTAAGTGAGAAAAATGGTGGCTATTGAAATTAGGGTTCTGTGGTATGAAATTTGTGGCAAGCATTAAATAGGAGAAAAAGAAAACAGTAAATTTAAGGCACTTTAAAAAAAAATAATAACAAAAATTTAAACTATATAACATCAGTTATGCCTAAATTACAAAAAAACACTCTAACTTTTTACATAGTTGCGATATCCCAAGTGATATAACATATGATATCACTTGTGATATCACATGTAAAATGAATGTTACTGAAATGAAAACTTACAAAAATTGAAATTACAAAAATTCAAAAAATAAAAAAAGAGGAGGGACCTTAACTATAAATAACCGTCATGGTTTTCAATAACACCAACCATTCTAGAAAATAAATAAGCATTCTAGAAAATAAATACATTTGATTATCAAATGATATCACATGAAATTATTATCTAGAATGTGCTTATTATTTTACTAGAATGGTTGGTTGTTATTGAAAACCATGAACGGTTATTAAAGTAAGTCCCTCCCTCTTTTTTTTAAATATTGAATTTTTGTAATTTCAATTTTTGATAAGATTTTCATTTCAGTAACAATTCCATTTTACATGTGAGATCACAAATGAATCAATGTTATATCACTTGGGATATCGCAACTATGTCAAAAGTTAGAGTGTTTTTTTGTAATTTAGGCATTACTGATGTTATATAGTTTAAATTTTTGTTATTATTTTTTTTTAAAGTGCCTTAAATTTACTATTTTTTTTCTCCTATTTAATGCTTGCCATAAATTTCATACCATAGAACCCTAATTTCAATAGCCACCATTTTTCTCACTTAGCAACCCTTAATAGTAATTTTAATCATTTCTTATCAAAGATGGACAATGATTGGTGGCTAATTAAGTGATGTATATTTTTATCTAGTCTGTCTTATTATTTTTATTAATCTATTAATAAATGAAAGAATATAGGGTAACACATTTAGGATTTGTATTTGTCATTGATTTTTAAGAAGTTGTATCGAATAAATTATTTATTCTACTACTCATTGTTTCAATTAAAATGGTTATTCTATTTGTTTTTTTTGTAATTTAGGCATAACTAATTCTAACACAAGTTCCGACACAAAGTCGGGCGCAAGTTCCAAATGATAATATTTCATAAGAGGTCCCATATGCTTATTTGCTGCAATGGTATGACGGATTGAATTTGACGAGAGTGTTCCTGAATTTAAATTTAACAAGAGAACAATTTGCAAGTCTAAAGCTTCAAATAAAAGACATTCCAACTCAAACAGGTTCCAACTCTTCAGCCTGGATTTGCGTTACCTTTATCTAACAGTTTGGAATGTATGCGGTACAATGAGAGTGAAAGGTTAAAAGAAATGTTCGTAGTGACAAGTCTAAAGAGTTTCCAAATCCTCCACCTGGATTTCCATTAAGGGTACCAATTATGGATCTTCTGTGGATTATGAGGGCAAAGGGAAAAAAATTATTGGAATTGACAAGTGATCAAACAATTTGAACATCTTTTATGTTTTATTTTTTTAGTCAAGTGTCTTTAAAAAATAAATCATTTCAAGTTAAATCTTTGTTGATGTAACAATAATCAACTACTATGTATTGTAATATTTTTTATCAACAAAACTAAGTGTATGCTTATCTTTATTAATTTTATGTCATTTCACAATCATGTATCTCTTGTGATATAATACTCTAATGTATAATATCACTTGTTTTTAAGGTATAATGTTTATTCAGGTTCTAATTTTTCAAGTATTGGTGCTATATCACTTTGAATATAGCATTTATTTCATACTTAAAATGGGGGGGGGGGAAAAATAGAAAAAAAATTTTTTGACATAAGTTTTCTTGATGTTTTATCTATTTTTAAGTTATAATTTTTTATATAAGATTGTAAGCTTCTCTTGAGATACACTAGAGTATGAATCATTTTATTTATCACAATAGATAAATCATTTTAATTATAACTTTTCTGACATTCATTCAATTCAACTTTTTAATATTAAGTAGGAAAAGATTGATTATGTTCATGCTGTAGAAAAGGATAAGCTACATCCATTAGTTTTTTTAGGAAATGATAAGTTAATTTCACTCCTTTAATCAAGTTTCTCATCAATAGCACCATCAATAGAAATTTTCATAATCTTAGCATCAAAAAGTGAAAGTACCAAGTGTTTAACACTAGGGATAAACCATAGTTTGTCATTATATCCATTCCTAAGTTAACTAGCAAAACTAAAGTTGAAATTTTTTAAGTAACATCATTATATGAGTCGATCAATTGAAGAACACCTAAATGATTTCTTCTTCAACCATTTTCATATACCTTCTTCAATCCTTTTTTTGATTGCATCTTTAACCATCTTCTTAACCTTTTCTTCTTCCTTGTTGTCTTCGCCAAACTTGTTTGCATATTCTGACATCAAACCTCTTTTTGTATTCATTTCATGCATCAGAATTTTTGTTGTGCATCTCATCCTCATTTTTTGTCATTTGTTTAAGGTAGTCTCTGTTGTTTTCCTCAACGATGTCAGTCTTCCAATTTGTTTCTGACTCACCTTGATACAAATTCCATGTGCATCATTGTTATAACCGCCGTCAATTTGTTTTTCTCAGTCTCCACTTAAATATCAAGACTTTGGGCGGTTTTTTTCTTTTGTGAGTTTGTCGACACATGGATGCTGCTTTTTTTTTCAAGTATTTTGAGGAATAAAACTTTCTACAAAAAACATTAATACTATATATTATCTCTTGGGATATTACTCTATATATTAAATAACAATATTCAATATGTATTCAAAAATTGCTTACCACTGAATCAAATACCACTAGTTACTTATTGGTAATCGCTATCTTTCATTGTCAATATTTCCGCATAGCTTTCAAAAGGTTTAAAACTATATACATAATATTGACCCTCAATAACTAACTGAAAGATTCATAGCTTTACGTCATTCATATTCCTTATTTGATTCTGAGTATCTCATATGATTTGTTGATCATAAGTTTTTCAAGACACATACTCCATTGCTTTTCATCATTTTCTTGATCAACAAATGCTTTGTCTGTTTATGACAAAATGTTAAACGAAATAAAAAATGAAATTAAAATTTTGTTGTATATTAAAAAACAAAAAACTTGGATATATATTTTCTATTATATTTCAAAACTGAAACAAACTTACCACAACATTGGTAGAAAAGTAATGCCTCCTCTTATCCTTTCCACCAGATCTGATCATTTCCTCGTAATTTAACACTGTAACAAAAGTGTCGATTATCTATTTTTGGATCGTAATTCTAGTTGCAAGTGACTGTATTTCTTTTCTGTTGGCAATCGTTCCTTTTCCGTCATGAAATACAACTTCCCTGCAAAAAGAATTCCGAAATGATTACGATTAAATTTTATATACAACAATTATAAAATGACTGTAAATATATCTCTTTTGATTTTTGCATCATTTTGTTATTTTTTTAACATACAATGACGACAGGTAACATATATTTCAAAAAAAAATCAATAAATAGTATGCTTTTTACCTGATATCTCCTTGCATGCAAAATATGCTTCTAGCACAAAGAATTTCATCTTTATCTAATTTTTCTTGTGTTTTTACCATGTTATTCATAAATGGTGATCTCAAATAAATTGATGGTTTTGTTATCCTTTTTCCTTTGTTTTTTGGTTCATCTTTGCTGCTTTTGTCCGCACTTTCTTGACCTTTTCCAAAAATCTTTTCTTGAACTTTTGGGCTTTCAAAAGTCATAGAAACTGTTGTAGCCTCTGATTTTTATGATCCTATAATTTTTTCAATTTAGATAATAGATCATTGCATAATAATAAAAATGTTGTATCTTGTTTTTACCTGTCTGGGTAGTGCCAGCATCTTTCTTTTCAACTGCTTCCTTTAATGATTTTTTCTTTTTATTTTCTTCCTTCTCCTCTGCACCAACTTTTCCTTTATAGCTTTATTCCTTTTTAGGCAGCAGCTTCCTTTTTAGCTTATTCGTTTTTTCCATTCGCTGCATTCCTTTTTCATCTGCATCTTTCTTCTTTGATAACTTCCTTTCAGCTTTTCCTTTCCCACTCCTTCTTTCTTTTAGATTTCATCTTTCTTCTTTGTAGCTGCTAGCTTTTCAGCTTGTTTCTTCTTTGTTGCTGCTAGCTTTTCGGCTTCTTCCTTCTTCTTTGTAACTTCTAGCTTTTCAGATTGTTCTTTGTTTGTTGCTGCTAGCTTTTCGGCTTCTTCCTTCTTCTTTGTTGCTGCTAGCTTTTCAGCATGTTCCTTCTTTGTTGCTGCTAGCTTTTCGGCTTTCTCCTTCTTCTTTGCTGCTGCTATCTTTTTAGATTCTTCTTTCTCCTTTTCAGCAGCTTCTTTCTCAGCAGCTTCTTTCTCAGCAGCTTTTCTTATTTCGCTGGCTTTGTTAGCTTCTTTTTCTTCTACAGCTTCTTTTACTGATATTTTAGCATCTATTCCCATTTCAGTAGCTTCATTCTCTTCTGCAACATCCACCTCATTATTATCAGCACCATCCTCATTACCATCACCATTACCAACACCACTAGTTCCTGCTCTTTCTTCATCTTTACGGAAACCTTTTGTGAACTCTTCTTTGAACTTTTTAACATATAATGTTAACCTTTCATCTCCACTGAATAGTTCTTCCATCTCCGTATACTCTTTCAACAAATGCTCAAGCTCCGTTTTCTCTTTCAATACATTTTGAAACTTTTCTTCTATTGTCTCATAGACTAACTGTTTTTTAAATATATAAAAAAACAATATAAGAATTTATCTCTGGTGATATATCATACATAGTAGTATCTCTATTCATTATCTCTGGTGATATATCATATATATTACTGTTTTTAGGTGCAATTGCATATATCCCCATTAAAAATTGCATATTTTCATATATAACCAAAACATGCTTAACTTGCATTGTACATCATGTATTGAAAACTTGTACTTTGGGTATATATTCAAATATTCAAGTTTTATTGGGTATATATTCAATTCTCCCTATAAATTAAAACTTAATTTTTACAAATTACTTTCTTCTATTATCATATATTATACCAAAAAAATATAAGCATGGTACCATCTCTATAAGCATATTATTAGTGATATAAGCATTTATCACTGGTGATATATCATACATAGTACTATCTCTATAAACATAGGAGATAGTACTTTGTATGATATATCACTGGTGATATATCAAGTATTTTTGAGTTAATAAAGATATTTTTTACAACTAACTGACCTCTCTTAGTTTCCGTTTCTCAGCGTCTTTTTCATTCTCATCGTCATTATCATCATCTTCAATAACTTCCACCAATCCAATACGACCTTTAGACATCTCAAAATTCTCTCTATCCACAGTATCCTGGCTGGTCCAATTCCTTAATGCAGGCCATTTATGTTGCATCATCACCATACCATCAATTTTCGTATAATGCAAGCAAATGAGCTGCTATTAAATCAAATACACAATGAATTAAAATATGTTTCAGTATTTTTTTTTATTTAATTTGATATTAAAAAGTGAAAGTTTAACTTTACCATTAAAACTGTGTTTGGCCCATAGTACCAGTTTTCTAGTGTTATATGATCCCATATGAACTTGCACCAGTCAAAATCATTAATGATATATGTAGACTTGATGTTCTTTATCACATAGTATATCAGCCTTGAGCTATTATCGCAGTGGATCATGCAGTTTGAGAATAGCATCAGGTAGTTCATTTGGAACATGAAGTCTGTGTTTGTTGTTCTTTGAATCTGCTTGGATAGATCAGATATTGTTATGTACTTCTTGCCATGAAACTATTCCTTGAAAGCCTTTAGGAATTCGTCATCGTACTCCCTTAGAGAATCAGACTCGAGTTTGTTTTTTCCCATAGGGATTCCTAGCACTTCCCAGATCTTTTTTGTTGGGATTTTGAGTTCAGGCCTACTTGGGAACGTCACTTTCATTTTTTTGTATCTAAATTTTTTACAACAAAGTATGGTAACTTCCCAGGTATCTTCTCAAATGGGAAATCCAACAAAGTTCCAAACCCCATCTCTCTTATCTTTGTTTTCCTTTCGGGCGTTAAAGTTTTTGTCGCTTCGTATAGTGGTTTAACTGTAGTTTTTTGCCTTAATGTAATTGAATTTGCTTCAATTTTTTCTTTTTAACTCTTTTATCTTGTGGCTCTTCAATCTCATAATCTTCATCATCATCTATTTACTTTTCTTCTTCTTTTTTTATCCATCTTCTTCCATTCTTCTGCTTATAATTTTATAGGTTTTTCTAACCTCTTCTCTTTCTTAAAGAGGCTCTTTTCCCTTCTGCTAATTTGTTGTATTTTTTCTCAGATCCATTTATTGTTTTCCCCCGGCCCCGGAGATTCAGTTTCTGTTCTTTTTCTCTTTATTCCATCCTCGTATGCTGCTTTTTCTTGTATCTCAGGTGATTGCTTAGGTGTTTCATTTGTTGTTTCTTGAATCGATGCTGCTGAAGTGTCAGTAAATTCATTTGATATCACTGGTGATATGTTGTTTGTGTTTTGTAGATTTGTTTTTTCTGTTTGTGGTGTTGTATCAACATTTGTTGATGGTGGTTGCTGATTTGTTTCATTTGTTGGTTCTTGAATTGTTGCTGTTGGTGTTGGATTAACATTTGATGAAGGTGTTGTCGGAGGAGTCTCTGTTGGTTTTGGGTTTTCTATACTTAATCGTCTTGCTGCAGAGGCTTTTGTTCTTCGTGTTGGTGTATTTTCAGATGTTGGTGTTGTTTCTTTTGTTGGCAATATGATTTCTGTTTCTTTTTGCATATCTTTGTTTTTCTTAGATTTTTTCGCAATTGATTTTATCCTTTTTTTTCTTCATAGAAGTCAATGGTATGTTCAAATCTGCACAAATAAATTGTATGTTAGTCTTTGCGTACTTCATTTGTTATCTAAATATCATTTGTGATGCAAAAACTGAATAAGTGTGCGTCATACAGTTTATAAGTTTCTATCTCTTTTGTCATGTCAAATATGATATCATACATAGGCAGATCAAATGTGCTACTTACTGATTATCAAATGTGATATCAGTTGGGATATTGCAAGCAAGCAAAACATATATGACATCAAATGTGATATTGCAAGGAAGCGAAACTACTATGCTGCACATATATATATGTTTATCATATTTAATATGACGCAAAGTCTAAA
>BQNB010042508.1:0-46079 GCA_026074375.1 Tanacetum coccineum
CGATCCGTCGGCCTTCGTGTCAAAAGTTTTTTCATCCCTTTTGATTCCCTCGCAGTTAAAGTCTCGGGATTTTACCATTTTTTGATGTTATGTAATTCTTTTTGTTGACTCTATTGTACTTTAAGTTTCTAGCGTCTTGCTAGACTCTTTTTTATATATATTCCATCTTTGCCGTTCAAAAAAAAAATTACGTGTGAATAAAAACGTGTGATATATGGTTTTTACGTAAGATATTTAGTCTACAAATTACGTAAATTACGTTGTTGACGATATATGATAAATTCCCGTGCATTATGAGTGTTTGATATGGCCAACTAAATTACGTGTGATTCCCGTGCATTGTATTCGTTAAATACTTATACACTTGCAGTTTTTATGATAAATTCTTAAATTTTATTCTTTTGGTAACTGTAACAAAACAAAGGTGTGTATTTTGATCAATGAGAAAAATTCAAAATAGAACGCTATCTAATTAAAGAAAATCTATTTCACTCAACCATTCATTTTATTTCCATCTAATTGTTTAGATTAATTCTTATTTTACTTTAATTAAAAAACTCACTTTCATCATATTTTTAAAAAATTAAATATCTCATAAACCGTTAATCGTTACGCAAAACGAAACATACTATCGCGACGAGAATTAAATCATCTTTCTATAGAGGGGCACTTCTATATACTTTCGACGAATTTTTTTTCGATTATTTTTCCAGTCATGTCTGAAAATCACATGTGATTTTACGAAATCACATGTGATTGTGATACAAATCACATGTGATTTTTTTCAGACGGTTTTTTTGATGAAAAAAAAATTCAGAAAAAAAATTTGTCGAAAATATATAGAAGTTCCCCTATAGAAAGATAAGAAAATACTCGTCGCGATGGTGTATTTTTTTCGTTACGTAAATTTAATTATACCATCGCGAAGAGAATTAAATTATTTTTTTAAATTTTCGCCCAGAAAAAACCACACTTGATTCGAAAAATCACATGTGATTTCTTACACTAAAAATCACACGTAAATTTGTAAATCCTATGCGATTTTGATTTATGAAATTCAACGTGATTTATTACTTTAAAAATCATAAGTTGAATTTGTGAAATCACATGCAATTTATGAAGCAATTTATGAAATAGCACGTGATTTTTAAAAACAATAAATCACAAGTGATTTTACAAATCACGTGTAATTTTTTTTGGCGGAAATTTTAACACTAAAAAGTCGTCAAAAGTATATGAAATCGATTTTTTTCAGTTACGTCTGAAAAAATCACATGTGATTTTATGAAATCACATGTGATTGTGCAACAAATCACATGTGATTTTTTCAGACGTAACTAAAAAAAATTCGAAAAAAAAATCGTCGATAGTATATATAAAAGTGCCCATCTATAGAAAGATGATTTAATTCTCGTCGCGATGGTGTATTTTTTGTCGTTTGACGATTTACCGTTTGCAAGATATTTTATTTTTAAAAAAGATGTGGAAAGTGGAGTTTTTTAATTGTTTTTTTTATTTGATGAAAAATAAATGGCTAGGATGTGTTCCTTTGTTCTTTGAGATGATATTTTTCTTTCATGATCTCACCTCATTGATCAATTTTTTGATTTCTCAGAATTGAAAATCATGACGCTAAGAGGGAGAGGTACCCATGAGCCATAGGCTCGCGTTGAGCTAACAGCCGAAAAAAAACTCGCGCCATCGACACCGTGGCTGACGCCATCGTGTCTCGCGCCGTGGCCACCAGCCAGCGCCAAAGGTAATTTTTTTTTTTGAATTTGAACGTTGGGCAATGGCTGAATTTTTGGCTTTTGAATTTTTTGACCGTTTTTTCTAATAAATACCTCATTTTTACCCCTTAAAAATCCTATAAATACCACCTTGTTTTATCATATTTTACATACTCTTCCAATATTATTTATAACACACAATTATCTAGTTCTTTTATTTTTTTGCTTCCAAAATGAATCCCAACAATCCCAACACTCCATGGACAACCGGTATACTCAACGACCCCCAAAACCAAATTCCGGGCTCTTCTTCGGCTAATCTCAACCTTAACTTTACCAACTCTAACCCGTATGTTAATCCCGATCACCAAATTCTCTTTCAACAATGGCAACTACAACAACAAATGTTTAATACCAATATTTCTCAACAACAATCCGGTAATTCCCAACAACAATCCGAAGCCGAAACACAACAAGAAGCAGAAGATGAGACTCTACCACAAGTTTCGGTTCAAATCTGCAAATGTTTCAAGAAATGATTCAACAACAATACGAGCTAGACCGGAAGGAAAAAATAGAGCGTATCGACCGCGAGGTGAACTCTCGAGTCGAGTTAAACTATTCAAAGAAGGTTGCTTAGGACTTGAAAGTCCTACAAATATCGACGGACGGGATGAATCCGATTGATGCGGATTAACAACCTCAAAAAAACCGAATTGTGCTTGTATGTCCCAAATAACTAATTTGGGAGGATTATGTTTTTTTTTTATTTCGTTATGTTTTTTTATTTTAATGTAATGTCTTTTTTTAATATTTTATTGTAATGTTTTTAATTTTCTAATGAAGTTTATTTATTAAATAATTGTGTATTTGTCATTTAAAAAAAAACCCCTATGGCTTGAGCCAACGAGGGAGACATTTGAATGTGGTGCTATAGCAATTTTGGTGTCATAGCACTTTCGCTGACGTGGCAGCACTTTTTGGTGCTATGGCTTGAGCCATGTCTCATGGGTACCCAATGCTCTAAGGGTTTGTTTATCGAAACTAACAATAGCAATTAGCAGTAAGTAGTTAGTATTAGCAGTTAGTAGTTGTAATAACATTTAGTAGTAGCGGTTTAATTTATATAAGTGTTTGGTAGAATAGTTGTAACTGTAATTTTAATGTGTAAAACGACGTAATGCTAAATGCTAAACGCTAAATGCTTATTCAAAGAGCATTGAGAAATTAACGTTTTTATAATTTTGTAAATAATAACTGCTTTCTTTTAAACGAGCTTTGTAATAATAATGTTAAATACTAAATGTTTTCAAAAGCTATCTGTCAAACACGCCCAATATTTAAATAGAGAAATGCTAGATCCACATAATTTATACAAACAAACTCCCACATAATGATGTGGCAAATGTGATGAACCAATCATGTTGTAAGTAAAGCCAGAGCCTAATATTAAAAAGAATTTCATTATTTATAACAAAAAGACTTTGTGAGCTTTGTAGAATTTGTGGAAAAAAAAACTCTTAATAGCAAATTTACAACAATTGTTTAAGTTAATTTTCGCGTGAACCATGAGGTAAATATTAAATACATCTCTATGTTCGTAATTATTTAGCATTTCTCTTAGTTCTTTTGCTAACTTTTGTAACAAAAAGAGTTTTGTATTTTAATGGTTTTTTTCTAAAGTTAAAACCATGAGCCTACTTTAAAAAAAAAAAAATCATGAAAGCATTATTGTTTGTAGGGTGTCCACGTGTGGATAGATAAGAAATCAAGAAACCATTGTCTAATTTTTTGGTTATTCAATTCTGTGTTGCAGACGCAAGGCACAAAGAGAAAAAAAAAACTTTCGTTTATTTTTGGTTTGGTGTAGCAATATGTTAAAGTAATCAACTCTTCAGTTCAGAGGCGACATTTTAGGCACGACTCCGTGTGCGCACCAAAGTACTTTTAGTACTAAGACTATTTGAGATCCCACATAGACTAGGACAGCAGAAAATATTTGCTCATCTCATCTTAATTCATATTCAAGTAATTTAAGTACCGTTTATAATAAATGTTTATATCCATCAGTTTGTGTTTGTCACCAATACCGGTCATAGCATCTTACCTACTCTTAATCGTCCTTTGTATTTACATATTGTTCTTGTCACCCCTAACATAATAAAAAATCTTATTTATGTTCGCCAATTCACTAGAGACAACAATTGTACTGTTGAATTCGATGCATTTGGTTTCTCAGTAAAGGATTTATTGACCCTCTCATATTTTTCACTCAGATGTATAGCCTACTATCCTAACACCCAACCTTCTTTTAACTCCTCATGGCTTTGCTGTTCCTGTCCAGTACCACTCACGTAGACACCGAATGCCATCGGCGAGCCCGGGGAAGAGGTGTTTCGTTTCTCTTGTTGCTTCTCAGCCATTTATTTTCTTGTAATAAAGATAATTCCCCTAAACAATGTTTTGTCACGCATGTCAGCTTGGAAAACATGATGCGTCCTTCCGTTTTCTAGTTCAAATTCTATTTGTTTCTTCGTATCTTTGAGATTTACATTCTGACTTTAACTGCTCCTATTGTTAGTTCTGGTGGTTTTTTACGTATTTTGATGTTATATCTTGATTCATACATGCATTAATTTGTGGATATTATCCGTCTGCGCTGCGCAAATAATCTGAAATAGTTTTAAAAATTCTTACATTTACGGTCCATAATATGTGAATAATCAATTTAAAAGTGATATTTTAGCTTTTCAATGTGATCATGGGGGTGAGTTTGACAACAACAACTTACTAAATTTGTTCTCCCAAAATGGCATTCAAATGCGGTTCTCGTGCCCCAAAACCTCTCAACAAAATGGGAAATCAGAACGGATGATCCGAACCATTAACAATGTTATCCGCACCCTTCTTTTTCAAGCCCACCTTCCTCCATCATTTTGGGTCGAGGCTCTACATATGGCTGCGTATTTACTAAACATTATTCCCTCATCTGCCATCCAAAATGACATACCATGTACTAAGTTATTCAACAAACAACCTGATTATTCTCGCCTACGCATTTTTGGTTGTCTTTGTTATCCACACCTTTATTCACCACACAAGCTTGCACCTCGGGCCACTCCTTGTATCTTTTTAGGGTATCCCGCGTATCATCGGGGGTATAGATGCCTTGACCTTTCCACCAATAAAATTATACTTTCTCGTCACGTTACCTTTGATGAACTTCAATTTCTTTATGGTAGTGTTACACATGCTCATCCACCATCATATACTTTCCTCTAACCCAGTATCTTACCTATTATCCGCCACATTACTCAATCTCAACCTAACCCCCCTCCTACTACACCACTACATTCAGCCCAAATACCAACCCAACAAAACTCGACCTAACAACCTTTGACCCAGTAACAAACTTCTCTCTTACCCATCTCTCAACCAACGGCCCAACAACAACCAGCCCCATCACCTACTACTCCCACATCCACGACCCAACGAACAGACAATCACCTCATCCCAACCATCAACGCCATAACCCTACACCATCCAAAACCCTCAACCTCAACTCATCTTAAGTGATCACGTCAAAGTGGCATGTTTAAGCCTAATCCTCGGGTTTCCATGGCACACGTTGCAAATCTAAATCCCCTTCCTAAGTCCCTTCTGTGCATTATCCTGATCCCATTGGCAAAGTTTATGTATGATTGAAAATAATTCGTAGATTAAAAACGGTAACTATGGATACTTGTGACCAAAACCACCAATGTTAATGTGGTTCGGTCCTATTGGTTTTTGCGGATAAATATCATGCCGATGGTTCGTTAAGCAGGTATAAGGCTCGTCTCGTTGCTAATGGACGCAACCAACAATATGGAGTTGATTGTAGTGATACTTTATCCGTTTTGGTCAAGGCCCGCTACTAATAATGGTACAGTTCTTAGTCTTGCATTAGCTCGGAACGGCCTGTGCACCAACTTGATGTTAAAAATGCATTTCTTAATGGTGATCTCACCGAGACTGTTTATATATACAGCCACCACGTTATGGGTCTCGTTTTCCCGACCACATCATGTATGCGATTACAGTTGGTCTTATATAGATTAAAACAGGCACCGTCGTGCTTGGTTTTCAACGCTTATGTCTGGTTTGCTCTTCGTGTGGGATTTACATCGAGACGATTGTGACTCGTCTCTTTTATTATCAGCATGGTACCAGGTTAGCATCTATTTATTGAATACGTTGATGACATTGTTCTATACGGCTTCATCTTACAGCTTTACATAATGTATTATCTCCACTTTACATAAAGGAGTTTGACATTGACAAGATGTGGGGCTCTTAATTATTTCCTTAGGATTTCAGTTACACGAGATCCATGAGATAAGGCATGTTTTCTTTCTCAAAAGAAATAGCTATGGAGTGTTGTGAAAGCGTGCACCAATGTCGACATGTAATGCTAACCGAGGACTTCCAGTGACACAGAATCCTAAACGAGGTTCTGATGGGGATCCAGTCTCCATGATTCAACTTTATATCGGAGTCTTGCAGGGTCTTCATAACTTACCCTTTACTCGCCCAAATATTTCCTATGCCGGGGTGCAACAGATAGGTCTTCATATGCATACCCTCAGGAGGACGCCTTCATTTGCTGCTCTCAAACGGTTCTTCCGATATATTTTAAGTACTTTGGATCATGGACATCAACTCATGTATCGTCTACATCTCCAGCCGTAAGGCGTATAACCCCGAGCTGATTGGGATGGCGGGTTGTCCTAGTTACACGACCATCTACATATGGTTATTGTGTGTTTCTTAGAGATAATCTTTTGTCTTGGTCCGCTAAACGCCAGGTTACTTTGTCTCGCTCTAGTTCTGAAGCTGAATATCGCGGGGTTGCGAATGTGGTTGCAGAAACCAACTTGGATCCGTAATTTGTTATGAGAGTTGCATACTCCCTTGTTTACTGCTACTCTTGTTTATTATGATAATGTAAGTGCGGTATATATGTCTACTAATCATGTTTCAACCTCAGTGTACCAAACACATATGATTTGATATACATTTTGTTCGTGAAAGAGACATGTTAACGCGTTCTCATGTGCCATCTCGTTATCAATATGCCGATATCTTCACCAAGGGTTTGCCGACTGCGCTTCTTGAGGAATTTCGTACCAGTTTAAGTGTTCGGTTATCTCCCGTTCAAACTGTGGGGGAGTGTTAAATGTATTATTTGATATGGTCATTCGGGCTTTATTATCTTATGGGCCTAGCCCACTTCTAAAATAATCCTAAACATTGATATATTGTAACTCCTGTGTTAATCAATGTAAGGCAAACAATCAATCAATATTATATGACACTGTTTGAGACCTTATTTTTGCGGAAAAACTTACCAATTTAGCATTCATTGTAATTCGCAATGTGTTAGCTATAAAAGCTCTTTTGTAATTTATGTGACAAATTAAACTATTTATATAATAGCTAGCAAGATGCTAGAAAGTTACAAATGATTCCATAACCAATCTATCCAACTATAAATTTTCCTACCTTTATATTTTAGCCAAGAAAAAGAAAATAAACGAATGAAATCAAAGATGTCACATTTCCTCAACGAAAGAGAGCTAAACGTGACACTATTACGATATTTCCAAAGAGTCCAAAACATAGAGGCGATGACAACATAAAGATGATCTTTTCGGAGACTCAAACCCGGCTAATTGTCGATCCATGCGAGCCAATCATGAGAAGAAGAGGGCAGAGGGCACGATATATTACACCATGAACGTATCAAATCCCAAACAGAAGAAGCAACTTCACACTTGAAGAAAATATGGTCGTTTGACTCGACATTAGTGCTACATATTGGACACATTATAGAGTCAATTTCTAGACCCCGTTTGGAAAGGTTTAACCGAGTAGAAAGCCTATCCAAACGCAATCTCTAAATGAAAATGTTTACCTTTCTTGGTAGGCCTTTGTTCCATCTTGTTTCAATGTTTGAAGAAGGAAGAAAAGTGTGGTCAATATGAAGACAAGTGGCAGCAACAGAAAAAATAAAATCAGTTAAAATTATGATTTTTCAATACTTTAATTGTCAGCTATGTTATTTTAGAAACTCAAACTTTTATAAGCCTTCATGACAAGTTACACAACCTAAGGGTAAATTTGGCGTGTTAATTCATATCTTTTAATGCTATTGAAGTAATATAATTAACTATAAGTCTCATAAGCCTGTTCAATGGGCTTTAGCTTATAGAAAGTAAAGACTTATATAAGTTTTTATAAACTTGTATGACAAACAAAACTTATTTTATAACTACAAGCCTTTATAAGCTTTAGAAAAGCTCGCACTAAACACGGCTTAAATCAAAGAGTAAATTGCAGGTTTTGTCTTTGTGGTTTACACCCACTCTCACCTTTCGTCCCCATTTCAAACTAAGTACACCACCCGTCCTTATGGTTGACAAATATTGCATCTTTCGTCCCTGCATCAGACTCCCGTTAGATGACATCCCTCACGTGTTTACGTCTTTTCTCGTTCAAACGTTAGTAAACATAAAAAAACACACATTACATAATTAGTCCCCTTCTCTTACCCAACCATCTTCTTAAATCACACCCGAACCCTAAAACTTTAAAAGATTATGTGCAAGTGTTGAGTTCTTCAGTGTGCTTTATGAAACATTCATGATGAGATTGATGAGTTTAAAAGCTAAAAGTTCTAATGCAGTTATGAAAGCTCAATTGTACTGGAACCTAGAATTAAAACTAATAAGGATACAATATGGGAAATATACAGTTTGGATGTGTGATGAGGTGTTATTTTATACACTTTTTTCAGGGTCATTTAAGCCCTTCAATCATGCAAATATACCCAAAATATGTGCTTAATCGTTTCTTTTTGTGTTTTTGGTATTTGGGAAGCTTTTAGAGGATATACACATGACTTGGACTCAATTTGGGAAGAAAAAAGACAAGATTGCAGCTTTACATGAAGTGGTTTCAAGAATATGCATATAGTGCCTGGAGACGGCGTCAGAAATCCTGGTGACGCCGTCTCAGCTTACAAGCGACGGTGTCAAGATTTATGTGACGGCGTCAAAACGTAACCGCCTTAATGGAAACCCTAGAAGATTTGGCGAAGCGACGACGTCGGAAATCTTGCGACGCCATCGCGGCCTATTTCCTATATATACAAACTCGTTTTTAGGGTTTTAGTGTGCAACTTTTAGGAGACGAACTATATCGTTAGGGTTTGAGTTTAGCAGCCGTTAAGGCCATTTTTAGGGTATAAGAATCCTCTTGTATCAGCCTTATATCCATGTTTTAATAAAGTGAAGTCATTTCTATGTTAATCTTTCAATATGTCTATGTATTGTTTGATTAATTATCGTTCTTCGCTTCTCTTTAACATGTTAGGCTAGATCCAATAGCATTAACTTATGATTGCATGAAACTTAGGTTGTAGATCCTCTTAATATTGCTTCTTGTGATGGGTGTGCGCATTAGGCTCTAGAAAACTGGCTATAAAATATTACATTAGCATAGACGTCTAGGGAAACGCGAGTGTGTAGAAAGGATACCATCGGTAACAGTCTTCATACTACCTTACCCCTAATATGGTTGATCCCTCTTAAGTGTTTTAATGCATGTAATGTACTCTTAGGGGCCTTGTAGTAGTCTTCATATTACCTTACCTGTGCGTTGCCTTAAAGGAATATTACATAGACAGCTGATGACATCAAATAACGTCTATTTTATAACATCATTTATCCCATGTAATTAACCCATTTTGTATAATTATTGCAAAGAATTGTTACTTAATCGTTTGTATTTGAGAATTGCGTTAATTATGGAGTACTTGGTGAATATTAACAAAAGGCGTGCATTCTGGAGCTTAAACGAAGATATTTTGAAGATTACTGTTCTGACAACCAATACGCAGAATCCATCAAGGAAGATACGGCGTATCTGTGCCTGCACCCACCAAAGACCACGAAGGAAACATGATCAATACGCCGTATCCAGAGAAGACCAATACGCCGCATTGAAGATATAGAAGGTGAATATTCTGGAAGATATCAAACGTGGTCCCTACTCCAAGAAACACCCAATATCTCGTATCCATGATATTAGATACGACGTATCGAACCGACTCCAGACCCTATAAATAGAAAACTCAAAAACGAGTTTTAAGTGTGCTAAATCATATTCTCGATACCTAAACCACAAAAGTCGATTTTCAAAGGAGAAAAAGAGCAGAAGAGGTCTCGCAACGCATTCCAATCCATTAGAGACAACGTGTAATTTCTTATACTTTTTTAATCGTTCAGTTTTTGGTATCATTCGTTAACTCAGTTAGTTTACCTTGGCTAAGCCATTATTCTTGTATTAATTATGATGTTTGAAGGCTAATACCTTCGGGTATTAGCCATTATTAAAAAGATCTAAATATTTGGTTTTGTTTATATCTTGATTGCTTAATTTATCGTTGTATGCGTGTTTATGTTTATCAATTTATACTTGTTTATGTGCTTTAATATGCGGCCTATCATACAACTGGATCTAGTGATATGGACCAAGTAATCTAGATACCGGGATATCTATCCATATAGTGATTAATACATCTAGACCAATAGGATCACAATTAACGATATGTCTTTGCTTTTAGATTATGAGCTTAGTTGGACCGGTAGGTGACCTTTGGAATCAACGAGTACGTTCTAATTAATTGGTAAAGATTGGGTTAGTGGACTACTAGTGTATAAATCTCCGTTAAGCAGTAAGTGGGTAAAGTCTCTATGAGCTAGGGTTTAACAAGATCACCATTGATTTAATCCCTAAGATAGATTATAATCAGCAAATAAGGATGCTTTATGCGGATGCTTTAATTGTGACAGAATTAATGTGTCTAGTTTTTAGGATGAAGTCCCGCCTAAGTCCAAGAATGATATACCACCTCGAGATAACTAATCATTGCACTGAATAAACAAACCAACTTCTAATCAGATTAATGATGGCTAATACAGTTTCCTATTATAAGGCTTGACCGCTCTTTTATCTTCTGTTAATTTACTTGCGTGGGTTAAAGTGTCTTGAATTGATTGTAGTCACCACCAAACTCGTGCCAGTCTCTCAAGCTGAAACCCCTCCTTTTACCTGTAAGAGTTAGAATTAGAATTAACATAGGATTAGCATAGGTTTGACTTAGATTAGAATTAACTTAGATTAGTAAACCAAAATATTAATAAATTAAGAGATTTAACCTCGCTTCAAGTGTTCGACACCCTACTTACCACGAATCTACCACCGACCGGGTACACTGCCCGTTAAAGTGTTGTTTTTGGTTATGTCAGCAAAATACGAATTTAAAACTTGAATCATAAAAATAAACACCACCCAACGACACATCACCCCCACTTGAATCCTACTTGTCCTCAAGTATCCTTTAGAAGTTTATGAAAATGTATCCCTGCGGATTTTTTTCCGTTAAGCATTTATTCGATCTATTACAAGTACACAACCAAATACCTCATGAAATAGGTAGATGAAAACACTCAAATTACTAAACTATTCTATGTGGTAACATGTAACTAATTTGCTCAATTGCTCGTACGTGATGAGTATTCTATCATAGACTTGGCAAAGATACACATCTCCACCACTAGAGCTAAGGAGTATCAAATTTATAGAGGTAAAATGGGTTTTTATATATAAGGTTTAAGGTTGATCATTCTACAATCTTTCACCAAAAGTACCACACCAACAAGGCAGCTGAAGCACACATACATGGCCGTAACGATGGAATAGACATGAGTGTTCGATCACATCCTCATTTGAGTTTAACCAAGGGTTAGGATGAAAAATGATATAGGGTAGGGATCTTCTAACTTTCACCAATAGTAATAAACCAACAAGGCAACTGAGACATGCATGCGTGGCCGTAACGACGGAATAGACTTGCATGCTCGTACAGATCCTCATTCGCGTAAAACCCATGGCTAATAATTAGGTAAGGGAAATAAATTGTTGTTAAATAAAAATTACGAAACAAATAGATTAAAGTCTAAGATACAATTTGCTAGATACTTTTTCCCGACCGTTACCATGATAAAGACACAACTATTTACAAACGCCTTGATCATAGATAAAAAACAACAACCTAAGTTGGCATTCCCGTAACGGTCAATTTCCCAATCATTCTATACTTTACAAACTTTTCAAGGCAATTGGAGATATCTTCCACTTTATACAATACTCTACATCGTTGATTTATGTCAACGAATAATTGATCTTTCGTGTAATTCCTTCGGTAATTGCGAAACGATTATCTTCAAACTTTCCTTTTCTTTTTTTTGCGATTTTTCAAATTTTTTTGACTTTTTTAACACTATACTACAAAACTCAGTGTAATATCATCATCTTCACGATCATAATAACTCCGGATAATTCCTTTGGTAATTCTTCATTCTTCAGACGTACCAATAATTATGTTGGTAGTAAAAATACATGAGTTTTGACTACTTTATACATTCCCATTTGCAATCTTCCCACCCGTACCAAAGATAGAAAATTGACACAAGACTCGGGAAATACATACTTTACACTTTAAGCAACTAGCAGGGTTGGCTAAGGTGTAAAGGTGTAACGAAACAGGTAATTGATGTAATTCCTAAAGGATTGGCTCTACGGATTGTTCTAGGGGTATCTTACTCTTAAGATGAGAGTAAACAAAGGGTTTATACGAGGGTTAACTAACCAGTGTAGTTAGCTAATAAAACAACATGTATAGGATTTTTGGGTGTAATCCTAAAATTTTGCCAATTTAAACAAGTTACTCCATCTAATTCCATAGTACTCATTATTGTGGTCTCGAATATATATACCAAGCCAAGTTCTAAAGTCTACAACATCAGCGGCACACTCATATTTTTGTAGAATTTAGGTAAACATTTGGAAACGGATAAGGTTAAATCGTTACAATATCTAACAAGGGTTATTGTGTGCAGGTTATGTATCAAGTAATTTTACAAAAGTATGCTTGAAATTTTTTTAAATTTGAGCATAATTTAAGCATTTTAGTGTGAAAAACTGGACAAGTATCATTCTAATTCCTATCCCCCTACTTGAATTATACAACGTTCTCGTTGTATAGATAAAACATTAAATACGGGAATTAAAAAGACTTAGAATGAGAAACTCCTCTGATATTTTGCTCGGTAGATTCTCCAAGTTGAGTTTATGAGCAAGAATGTGTGTTGTAAATGCGTCTGGATACCAGCATGACTACAAACACATACAGGATTCCAGATGATCGATACTTCACCAAATTTGTCGTTTTCGTTGTTTTTAACGAGGTCATGTGCAAAATATAGGAAAAATATGCATTCCTATCTTGGTACATACGGTTAATTTAAACTAAACTAAATACTAAATACGGGCCAGTCTGTTGAATATGCCCTACCATGTGTATGAATACGCCGCATTGACAGAACTGAAAATAATGTTTTTAAAGTGCATAAAAATAAAGGATTGACAACGTTCAAACATTCAATACGCCGTATGGTATGGAGCGGATACGTCGTATTGATGTCTGGGAAGACAGACTCTGTAACACCCCCAAATTGGGTCGCAACGGAATATGGGTCTGGGGGTGGTACTTCATAGATCAATAACACAAGATATATATAAGAACGACCAAACAAGTCGTTTAAAACTGATACATTGGATTTAGTATTGTGTTTGTTACAAACGCCCGCAGCTTCACTTGTTCAAAATACAAATTACAAAGATTCTAGTCCATAACAAATGTTTCCCAAAATGTAATGCAACCAAATCATTAATGCATGACTTCCAAAATAACGACCACCAATGTATCCCTTGTCTTGTACCTTACTGATATCCTGAGAAAACATTGCTTAAAACATCAACAATAATGTTGGTGAATTCATAGGTTTGTAAAATGTATAATGTAGGACCGCAAAATTTCCCCATGATAATGCAACAGATGCAAACATCATAAAATGTGATTACGTTTCCCTAAGCTCATGACACTGAAACTCGACATGTATGAATTGCAATATAAATTGCCAACATTGCCCCTGATAATGTTCTAACCCGCAACATCCCAAATCTGACATGGTATACGTTCGTTGTCCAGCATACCGGCACAGTGAGCATGACTCACCCGAACGGGGATGTCAATCCCAAATTGATCTATTTATAACATTCGTGCTCACAACAAGTAATTGACAGTTCATAATAATGCGCTCAGAGGGTTATCGCTACTTAGGCAAACATGTAATCGTAATGTAAAATGTCCACTTGCGTCCAATTGTAAAAGATGCATATGTTCCTCACCCCAAAACTTGTAAATCATTGAAATGTAAAACGTGGGGCTATGAACTCACCTCGAGTGGACGAGTTAACATTGTAAATCAAATGCGTGAAAATGCGTCACAAATACGGCCGAATGCACCCTAATTGATTATAGGCCGTATAATTACTAAGCGCTTTGATTAACTAATACCATATATAATTCTATATAGCTACATCCCCATCTAATTGCATTTGTGAAATCATATTTATAAAGTAAAAACGTTTATAAATATCACGTTAGTAAAAACGACGTAACTTTCCCGTTTAAAGTCCGTTTCTTATGTCCACGCTTTTGTATTAAGACGAGTTATCAAAATATTACATTTTCAAATTTTAAGTCCTCTGGTGAACAGTTTTTTACTGTTCATACACTTTTATAAATTTATTTTTATAAATTTAACTATTGTAAACTCGTAAATGTCGTATCTTATTCGTTTTAACTCCGATTTTAGTGATTCTTTCGAGCACGTCTTCGTAATTAAAAGTTTTATATAACTAATGTATTTTTCAAAAATGTATCTAAGATGAATAGTGATTTTTACTGTTCATAGTTTATATAATTATTTTTATAAACTTTAATTATTGTAAACACGGAAAAATTCATAACTCATTCGTTATCGATCAAAAAATTATGATTCTTAATGTTTTGAAATCCAAAAATTATGTACTATCTGAGAAAAATAACCATTTGTATATATCAGAAGTGAAACTTAAAAAGTTTTTATAAAATTTCTTTTATAAACGCGTTTATTATCGTGTAACTTGTAAATACCGTATCTTCTTCGTTATAAATTGGTTTTTCGAGTTCTCTACATGCCTACGATCATTGTAACATGTAGCATTTAATAAAAACATAAAATAAATATGTTATTTTTCAAATTTGATCAGACCACTTTGAGGTTTTTGTTAAAAACATGTTTAAACTTGATTTGGTAACTTTTTAGCTTAGTACACTTGTTACAAGTCCATTACAACACTTAAATCCACATGTTTTACATACTTAGGGTCCTTAGTCCATGATTTGTCCATATATTGTCCAAGAATCACAAGATCCATAAGTCTACACACCTATTTGTTCATGAACTTTTATAAAAACACTATTTAGGTAACTAGTTTATATAAGCTTTTATACATAAATCACACTTATATAATGTACATACTTCCATCCTCACATGTTCATATCAACAATATAGCACATGAAAAAGTATATCATATCATGATCATAAGTAAAAATTCTATTTTACATGTAAATAAGTTCTTAGATGGTGATAACTATACAAACATTATATATGCATAAAATCACAAATGTAAAGAGTTTAAGGTTTTTAGATAACCTTAATATGATGTAGAATGATGAACAATATGATCTAAACCCTTGTTTAGCAACCAAACCCTAGCTTCCAATGCCAAGAAAACCCTAAATCCAAAAGAAACCCTAATATTGAACCTTCCTTGCTTAACCCTTTTAAATGCTTAACCAAGCCTTCAAACCTTCTTGGTATATTTTAGATATGATGTAGGAATGCTTGTATGTGTTGTAAATAAGATTGTATAAATTATTTGGTGGTATTGGGGTTTGGTCGTGGGTTTTGGAGAGACCAAGAGAGGATATGTGTTGTTTTTCACTTAGCAAATGAGATGTGTGTGTGTTCCTAACTAGTGGATGCCTTATATATCAATAAGAATAGTCAAAAGTTACATATTAGAAAGTCCAAGATGAGGGTTTTTAGGAAGTCTTTGGTCAAGTTACTTGCCACCTTACTTTGGTTTAATGAGGTTCATGTTATACAAGTTAAGTTGGTAGATTTTGTGATATTTTCTCTTATTTCTTTCATCATATCCGGCCACACATAAGCCTATATAAGATATTTTTGAAATTTTTGATTATTGGGTATAATCGTGGGTATTTGTTGAAGCGTAGAAAAGTTTTGGTGGTTCCGAGAATGCCTAAACGTATTTTATCGCGAAACGTCAACACTTTACGTAACCAATAAAAATAAAATATGTAAAGTTAATAATTATACTCTAAATAATTATCTAACACTTGCTTGATGTAAACATTTAATTGTTTGATGCCCGTTTACATTGAACGATAATTTTTAGCTTACGCGATTTCACTTAACACATTAAAATTAAAAGCAAACGCGTACAATACTAAAAATAAATAGTGAAATAATAGACGTCGTAAATGACCCTAAAACACGGGGTGTTATAGTCTTCTACCGTTAAATGAGCCTTGTTTGTAAGGCTTAAGATGCGGCACTTGACAACGGTGCGGTCTTCACGTTCCCATGTAAACTCAGGACCTCTCCTAGAGTTCCATCGAACCTTGATGATTGGAATGCGACTTTGTTTCAATCGTTTAACCTCACGATCCATGATCTCTACTGGTTCCTCAACAAAATAAAGCTTGTCGTCAATATGGAGCCCATATAACGGAATGGCTGATGGTTCTTCGGCATAGCACTTCTTCAAGTTATATACATGAAACATATTGTGAACCCTGCTCAGCTCTTGAGGAAGCTTAAGATTGTAAGCATGAATCTAACCTTTTCTAACACTTTGAAAGGTCCAACATATTTGGGGTTTAGCTTCCCCCGTTTGCCAAAACGTACTACTCCTTTCCAAGGCGAAACTTTGAGCATAACTCTATTTCCAACTTGAAATTCCATCGGCTTATGCTTTAAATCGGCGTAACTCTTTTGTCGATTACATGCGGGTTGAATTCTTTGCTTGATCTGAATGATTTTCTCAGTCGTCTCTTGAACTATTTCCGGACCAGTGAGTTGAACTTCTCCAACCTCGGCCCAACAAACAGGTAAACGACACTTTCGACCGTAAAGTGCTTCAAACGGTGTAGCCTTGATGCTAGCGTGATAACTGTTATTATATGAAAACTCGAATAATGGCAAATGGTTAACCCAACCCTTTCCAAAGTCGATCACACAAGCACGCAACATATCTTTGAGAGTTTGAATAGTCCTCTCGCTTTGCCCGTCAGTTTGCGGATGATATGTAGTACTTATATCTAAATTCGTACCCAATGCCTTCTGAAGTGACCTCTAAAAATTTGATGCGAACCTAGGGTCGCGATCACAAATGATTGAGACAGGTATTTCATGCCTTGTGACTATCTCCTTTAGGTACATTCTTGCCAACTTTTCCATGGGATCAGTTTCCCTTATCAGTACAAAAATTGCAGATTTAGTAAGTCGGTCAACAATCACCCAAATGGTGTCATAACCTTGTGACGACTTAGGAAGCTTCATGACGAAATCCATGGTGATATTATCCCACTTCCAATGAGGTATATCGGGTTGTACCTACAATCCTGATGGCCTTTGGTGTTCAGCCTTGACCTTAGCACAAGTCAAGCATTTTCAAACATAGTTGGCGATGTCGGCCTCCATATTGGGCCACCAATATAGCTTTTTCATGTCCTGATACATTTTCTCAGAACCCGGATGGATAGAGTATTTTGACTTGTGGGACTCGTGCATGATCACAGTCCTCAAATCGCCATAACGGGGAAACCAACTCCTGCCATTTAAGCATAGATTTCCATCCGCGCGGGGTTCTAACTTTTTTGTTATAAGTTTCTCTGGATCCTTAGAATTTTCAATCAACATACCTCCAACATCTTCGTTCTTGATGTTCTCTGGTTACCGTGCTTTAGTCTGAGCATTCAAGATTTGCTTAGGAAGGTCCAAACCAATAGTCATGACTAAGGCTCGAACTCTTAATGGCTTTATTCGCTCTTTCCTGCTTAGAGCATCAGCAACAACATTTGCCTTTCTCGGGTGATAACGAATCTCACAATCGTAATCACTGAGCAACTCTAACCAATGATGTTTCCTCATGTTCAATTCTCTCTGATTAAGAATGTGTTGTAAACTTGTATGATCAGTGAACACCGTACACTTGGTCCTATACAGATAGTGCCTCTAAATCTTGAGAGCGAACACTACTGCTCCAAGTTCCAAATCATGAGTCGTATAGTTCTTCTCATGAATTTTCAATTGGCGTGATGCATAAGCAATCACCTTCTCTTTTTTCATCAACACAGCGCCCAAACCTTTGATTAAAGCATCGCAGTATGCGATAAAATCTTTGCTTCCTTCAGGTAAAGCTAAAATTGGTGCACTACACAACTTCTGCTTCAACAGTAGAAACGCTGCTTCTTGTTTGTCGCCCCAAACTAACTTGACCTTCTTATGAGTAAGCTTGGTCATTGGCTTGGCAATTTTCGCAAATCCTTCGATGAATCTTCGGTAATACCCCGCAAGTCCTAAAAATTGTCGAATCTTCGTTGGCGTTTTAGGAGATGCCCAATCTTTAATGGATTCGATCTTTGCAGGATCCACGTGAATGCCTTGTCTATCAATCACGTGGTCGAGAAATTATACCTTGGGAAGCCAAAATTCGCATTTAGAGAATTTAGCATACAACTCCTCTTTCTTAAGCAATTCCAGAATTGCCTTAAGATGTTCTTCATGTTCCTTCTTGTTCTTGGAGTAGATAAGGATATCGTAAATAAAGACAATCACAAATTTATCCAGAAATGGCTTGCACACGCGGTTCATGAGATCCATAAATACCGCTGGTGCGTTCGTCAAGCCAAATGGCATAATTTGCAACTCATAATGACCATATCTGTTCTGAATGTCGTCTTCAGAATATCTTATTCTCGTACTCGAAGCTGGTGATAACCTGATCGTAAGTCTATCTTAGAATAAACATTGGATCCTTGTAGTTGATCAAATAAATCATCGATCCTTGGGAGTGGATAAAGATTCTTCACCGTTAGCTTGTTTAGCTCTCGGTAGTTGATACACATTCGAAATGATCCATCCTTCTTCTTGACAAACAAGACCGAAGCTTCCCAAGGTGAGGAACTAGGTCTTATGAAGCCCTTTTCAGAAAGTTCTTGGAGTTGGTCTGACAATTCTTTCATTTCGGACGGGGCTAACCGATAAGGTGCCCGTGCTATAGGTGCAGCACCAGGCATTAAATAGATTTGGAATTCTACTTGTCGAGTCGGAGGGAGACCCGACAAGTCTTCAGGAAACACTTCAGGAAAGTTTTGAACAATCGGTACGTCCTCAAGTCGCTTCTTCTCTGACTTGTCTTCAGTATCCTTTGTAGTAACATGTGCCAAAAAGATAGGACATCCTATTAGCATGTACTTCTGCGTTTTAGTACACGAGATGATGTTTAAACGAGTCTTGTTTCCCCGGTCGCTTCTGTCACCACGAACAATCAACGTTTCATTTCCCCAGGGAATACGAACGATTTTCTCGGCACAAACGATGACAGCTTGGTACTTTGCCAACCAATCCTTACTAATTATGACATCAAGACTATCAAGTTCTACGGGCATTAAGTCTATGTTAAATGGGTGATTTAAGAAATTTAATGTACAACCCCGAATGATAGCGTTTAACCTAATTATTCTCCCGTCAGCTAGTTCAACATCATAATAATGATCTAAGGTAGATGTTGTGATATCAATTTGGGAGCTAAATGCAGTAGACACAAAGCTTCTATCGGCACTAGTATCAATAAGACAAAAGCATAACGGTTGTTTAGAAGGAACATACTCGTAACGACGTTTGAGTCTGGGTTTGTCCCTACACGGCCTACCGCATACACTTTCGCTAGAGCATTGCCATTTCCACCTTGGTTACCACGGTTGTTGTTTTTCAGCTTTGGACAATCCCTCTTAAAATGTCCCTGGGCTCCACATTCATAGCAAGTAGGTTTCTGACCTGCCCTAGTGCCCCTCTGATTGTTACTAGCATTAGTATTTGCAGGACTCCTACAGTCGCGGGCCAGATGGCCAACTCTGTTACACTTGTGGCATTTGGGAGCACATGGACCATCGTGGTGATAGTTGCATTTAGGACACAGAGTTTTAGATCCTCCGTAAGGTTTCTTCTCACCAGATCCTGCAGTGTAGGCCCAACCAATGTTCTGCCTCTTGTTTTGTTGTTGTTGTTGTTGGTTATCATCTTGCTTTCTTTTGTTTTCACTATGTCGTTCGGCAAAAGTACAGATTTTCTTATCCATCAGTTCAGTTGCTATTTCAATCGCCTCTTGCATTGCCTTAGGCTTTGATGCTACTACACTTCCATGGATCATGTTGGGCAAACCACCACATATCTCTCAATCTTGTCTGATTCTTCAGGAAACATTCTAACACACAGCAATGCCAGTTCCTAAAAACTTTGGTTGTAACCTATCACGTCAGTACCTTTCACCTTCAAATTCCACAACTCAGCCTCGAGCTTCTTAATCTCGCCCCTCGGGCAGTACTTGTCAATCATCTTCTTTTTCAGGTCTGTCCAAGTCATTACGTACGCAACATCATGACCAACAGTCCTAACGTGGGAGTTCCACCACGTTAGCGCACCTGTAAGAAGAGTACAAGTGGAAAACTTGATTTGGTTTTCCACAGAGCAGTTGCTTATACTGAACACATTTTCCATTTTCTCAAACCATTGAATCAATTTGACAACTCCTTTCGTGCCTTTAAAATTTAGAGGTTGGCACTTCATGAAGTCTAGGTAAGTGCACTCTCTAGCAACTCGTTATGTCCTTCTAACACCCGTTCCCGAATTATGGCTGTCATCATCATTCGTGTTTCTGTCAGCATCACGTGCTGCCAAAGCATCAGTAACACCTTGGTCGATCATTGCCTTAAGTTGTCCATTAGTCAAAGAAGTAGTGGTAGTGGTATCGGCGGGCTTGGCTTTGGTGGTTCTTTTTGGTGCCATTTTCTTCAATCACAAGAAAATATAATACTCGTTAGATTTCATAAAATCATAACCATGACATGTAATATGCACAATAAGTAAAGTGAGATCACATCATACAGTGAAATATACAACTTAATTGAAATTAACAATGTAGTAGCTACATCGACATTCATTCATAATAAATTCGATTACAAACATGACATAATACACCCTTTCCATATATAATCTAGAAACATACATGACCTGATTCGGTTACAAAATGATCACTATCCTTAGGTTACAAAATGAAATATAAACAACCTAAAGCCTTACTAGTGTGGAGTTACCCCGTAATACTTAGTGGGCTAATACAATATAGCTACAGCATAACTAAATCTATGAACTGCTACCGGCCTCCTCCGGTATCTCTGGCTGTGCTGGGCCGCTAATGGGTCCCTGCTGTCCCTGCAGTGTTGTCACCTGTGTCTGCAGTGTACTCATCAGTCTTAGTGTCTCCACAAGCTGTGCCTGTCGAGCGTGGTCTTCTGCTCGCAAGGCTGCAATCTCTGTCTGCTGAGCTAATACAGTAGTCCTCAGTGCTCTCACCTTAGAATGAGCGGTGTCACTAGTATCCATCGACCGTCCCTAGGCCTCACGGGAAAGTCTAGCCTCTCTCTCCATGAGTAAAGCAGTGTGAGTATGAGCACGCCTATCTCTGCCTAGTAAGTTGAGTCGGCCACTCAACACCGCTCTAGCCTCCTGTGCCTCATCCAGTCTCCCATAAATCTCATCAGTGTCCTGTCTGACCATAGTAACAAAGTTGGTCATCCTCCGACCTAACTCTGTCTTATCAGTCGTTGGTGCCCCTGGCATGCCCTCAAGCATCTCATCCAAGGTATCTGTAATCCTATAACCTACATCTCTCTCTGGATCTCACCTAATCTCCCTATCCAAAGTGGCAACAAAACCATAGTCTGCCCTAAAACCTCCAGTTGGTCTAGCAGCAGGAGCATACGAGCTCTCTCCGACCTCGTACCTAGGACCAAGAGCAATACATAACCTCTTCCGAGGTGGTAAACAAACCTCGGGCATGTCCGCTCTATGGTCAGTAGAGGGTAGCAGCAAAGGGGGTGATGACGTAGGTGCTAGTATAGGTAAGAGTGGTAGTGTCCCTGATGGAGGTGTCTTTGATGGTACTATCCCTGATCGAGGTGCTAAGATATAGGTGGATGGTGCAACAGCTCTCATCATGGCCACAGATGCCTTGGTATGTGAAAGTACAATAGGTGGTGGTAATGGTAGTGGATGGGAAGTAGATGGTGACTCGGCCCTCAGCCAGATCATGGCAGCTCTGTATCCCAAGGGATAAGTAGGACTAGCATGTAGTGGTGGAGGTGATACATGTACTGGTGATGATACTGGCAGTTATGGTGAGGGAATCTGAGATAGTGGTGATGACAATGGGTAAAGTGGTGATGGTGGAGGTAATGGTATAGCAAGAAGTCTGGAAGTCTCTGCCTCAGACCAAAATGGTGTAGGTGGCTCATCTCGGATAGACATCCTAGCAGTAACACGATGTATAGGTGGTGGGACAGAGTCGGCCGGAGTTGGGTGCTCCTCCTCCTCATCCTCTTCCTCCTCTACATAATCATCATCATCCTTGTCATCATCGGATGACTCATCATCATCATCGTCATCGTCTCCTCCGTCGGCGGGATAATCAGTGGGGTCCTCCTCAGGATCCTCCTTAGGATCTTCCTCATCCTCCTCTAGATTGGAGTCTGCATATAATGTATCCAAGGTAAATGTCCAGGTGCAGTATAGGTAAGGACCAGCACAGGCAGTGGCTCTACTCAGATGGGAATAACACATCAATACCTCCGGTAGCATAAACTTCAAGATAATACAAGCTTAGGTAACAAACTCTGGTAAAGTGGATACTTAGGACCCGACCATAAATTAGTAGAATTGTGGGGCCTGAAAAGAGGCTACCACATATGCATATGGATCCTCTGCCATCACGGGTGGTCAATTGACTCTCGAAGATCCTATGTCTATGTCTGACATACCTCCAAATGGACCGGATACCGCCGTGCAGGTGACTGTGGAATCCTCTGAATCCGACATGACAATATATGAAAATCAAAAGTAGAATATATAAGTATTAATATAAGACTCTTATAGTAATGTAATATACATAGTATTTAATAACATGTAAATCAATCATGAATGCATCTAGTCTAATCAACTAATACAACAACTAGTGTATGTATGTCTCGTGAATCCCATTGTATGAATGCAATGTTTGAAAACGGTTATAGTCCAGCAAAAAAACATTTGACCTGGTTCTCTATAACCTTCGCTCTTGATACCAATCTGTAACACCCCCAAATTGGGTCGCAGGGGAATATGGGTCTGGGGGTGGTACTTCATAGATCAATAACACAAGATATATTTAAGAACGAACAAACAAGTCGTTTAAAACCGATACATTGGATTTAGTAAAATGTTTGTTACAAAAGCCCGTAGCTTCACTTGTTCAAAATACAAATTACAAAGTTTCTAGTCCATAACAAATGTTTCCCAAAATGTAATTCAACCAAATCTTTAATGCATGACTTCAACCAAGTCACATAACGAAGTCCTTGTCAAGGATAAAACAAAGGTAATAACGAAAAAAATAAAAAAAAAAAAAAAAAAAATAAAAAAAAAACTAAAATTTAAAAAAAAAAAAAAAAATTACAAAAAAAAATGAAATTATTTCTAAAGCTTAAAGGAAGAAAAAGAAAATTGACGAAAATGAATTTCAATGGAAAACCAGTTAAAGTTTTTTTTGAATGAAATTGTTTACAAACGAAGTTTATCAATCCTGAAAAAACCATTCATATGTTAGGCAACCTTAAAATGCCCTACAATTAATGTAAGAACCTACTTTGGCCAATCCATGGGTACCGTCAAAAAGGTCACAAAATGAGAACCATGATTTGTATCCGACCCACATAGACCCATCTGAATACTTGTAAACAGACTCGTTCCCCGATCAGGAAGTGACTCTGACTCAAGATAAGGAGAGTCGAACAAAAATTGAAAAAAGACTTAGAGAAGACCTTTATGACAACACAAAAGTTTAAAACAGTCTTTATGAAATTTTTAAACCCCTGACTCAGCATTATGAAATTCAGTTCGCACAGGCAAATGAAATAAGAAAGAAAAAATGTTGAAAAATCATTTGTGAAAACAAGGAACCAATTATTTTCAAACCATAGTATTACATACTATGTCTAAATCAATAAGCAAAAGTAAGACAAGCATATAATGTCAATGGACGAATAACATTAATCATCTGAAGCCGCAAGAGGTCGGCAAATGGTCCAATTCAAGCAATGGTAAAACATTTCAAATATAACTAACTTCATCTTCAACCCAACTGCGCAGCACATCCATCCTCGTTAAGAATAAGTTTGAATTCCCCATGCCCTTAAGACACAGAATGATAGTTTCACATTGTACATAACATAAGCAAGAACTGGCATGTAGCTTTTAAAGTAACGTGAATCTCTTGAAGATGAAACTTGAATCTGATAAGGCAGAATTTTCCACCATGTATGATATGCTTTTGCAAGAATGTGGTGTCTAAAGAAGTTATATGATCATATTGCAATCTTCATCAGATTTGATGAGATCCACTGAATGTATCACTGCTTATATCTATACATAAAGACAGGTGGGGAGAGGGAATTTGACTAGTCTTGCAACAAAGCTTTCTGAACAAACAGAATTGTAAGTAAAGAGATTTTACAACTGAGCTATACAGAGTTTGCTAAATTAGAAAAAACACTCAATTCTCTTGAAATTGCTTTACAAGAATGTCAGAACAACTGAAAAATGACCCGTTTGCAAAGAAAAGGTCATCAAATGTATTATCTAAAGTGAACGAAACAAATATGAATACAAGATTTGTTAAGCTTAACTGCAAGACAGAACATTGCGATAAGTGATTCAGAAACTCATAGAAAAATGCCAAGAAAATCTGTGACACTAAGTTTGATATAACCATCTGATGTTTCGACAACCAAAAATGCTCAAAGGATTTCCAAAACCAGTAGTTTTAGGCAAACCGGCACCTTTTTCAAACTCACTTGAGAGAACACAATCTTTAGCAAAGAAAAGTCGGTTTCAAAACCACTAATGACTCAGAGGTTATTAATCAAAGCATTCACTCAAAAAAATTTCCTCAAACAGCAACGCCCGCTGTAAGAAACACAAATGTGATTAAACCATGCATGTATCAATTGCAAGATAGTACCAACACAAACTAGAGCCACCAAGTTGAATCATACTCTAGGAATACAATTCCTCACAATCTACATCTACAGATTAACTCACAAAGCTAATGTTAGCCACCACAGCCTAGAAGCAATCAAATTAAAGATAAGGTCCATGTCACCCGGCACTAGCCATGTGAAGTTTTTAAGAATACTGAAAGTAGAAGAACCCCCTAGATTTCTAGTATTTCTAATCAAACAAAGTCTGTAACTGCGTGTAATGACAGTTTAAATTCCAGAACTTCGAATGTTAATGCTGTTTGTGCTACTTGTGGAAAATGTGTGTATAATTCGAATCAATATGCATGTGTTTTCATAAGTAATAATGACTTGAATGCTAGAACTAAGAAGCCTAATTAAGTGCCTGTTAGTACTAGAAAACCCAAAAGTCAAGCGAACAATCTGTTTGCAACACTCCAAAGAAAACAGTTCATCAGAATCCACAATCACAAATTCAAAGAGTTACTATAAGGATTTGTATAAGAAAGAGTAAGCGTAAAATGGTGGATAGCACACACCCAATCCCCAACAGCAATATACATGGGTTCCAAAGACAAAAAGTGGAAAGGTACCTAAAGTTTAGGGAACGAAAGCGAGACTAAGAAAGTTAGTTTTTTTTCCATAGATAAGTATCTAGAGGAAAACAAATGTCTTAAAACTCACAAACACTTTAGGATCCAATATTGTCATTAATCCCATTTCATCTAATTCTCTTGGTATATTGTACAAATCATCATAGTTCATTGTTGACTCTGGGATGCAACAAAGCACATGACGGGTCAATCTATCCTCTGCTGTGTAATTTTGTTGAAAAATACTTGGGTACCAGTTCGTTATACTAATCAATTTGCTCAATCCTTGGTAAATGGAAATTTGGTTCAAGGAAATAACATGATCAAAAAGGTTTTACTACGTCCGAGGTCTCAATCACAATCTTTATCTTGTTTGTCAATTCTGTGATTCGGATTTGGAGTTTTGGCATTTTGGAAATCTACGTGTTTTAGTTAGAGATCTTCAAGAAACGACTTACTAACGTTAATCGTGTAACTGAGATCTCTATATAATTTCTCTTCAAGTAAACAACTTCATCAACTCCAATCCTGTCCATGTGCTAAAGCATCACCAACAACAAGCGTGGTTTTATGGCATCGCAGACTAATTTCTCATCTCAACTTCGACTAAAAACCATCAACATTGCTTTCAAAGAAAGATGATTGTTAGATGTTTTACCAAAACTAAAGTATGTCAAGGATCACTATGTTACTCTTGTGAAGCGGGTAAAAGCAAAACAAAGTTCAATCAAGTCAAAGACTGTTCCAATTCAAACGGATGGTTAAATTGCATCATATGGACTTATGTGGTCCAATGCGGGTTGCAATCATAAATGGAAGAAATATATTTCTTTAAATGTCGACGACTACTCCAGATACACATGGACTCCTATTTCTACGTTCCCAAGGATGAAACACCATAAGTTTTTAAAAAGAATTTTACTCACGATGAACCAGAGAAATCTTCAAGTCCTAGTAATTTCTGTTCGCACTGTACAGAGGCACTGAGTTCATAAACAAGACACTTAATCAATCTTTAAAGAATAAGGAAATGAGCATCAAACTTTTACTCACGAACACCTGAACAGAACGCCTTGTCGAAAGACAGAAACCGCACTCCTCGTTGAGGCTGCCTCGAACGATGCTATCGGTCTTCTAAACTTCCTTTATTCTTTTGGGCTGAAGCAATACAACCGCATGCCTATCTCAAAAACAATTCAACATCATCCCAACTTCATGAGAAAACGGCACATCACACATTAAAGAAGAAAAACCCTAAATTAACACCTTCACAACTTTGGTTGCACCTGTTACTTCAATAGATGGTGAAAATTTGGATAAGAAGAAAGATAAAAGGGTTCCTTGCATTTTGTTGGGAAAAAATTTTTAAAACCTCCACTCAGTCAAAGGGATATCCAAACTACAACAAGAGAACAAGGTTTGATAGTTAGAATCCTCCATCCTCAGATTTGTATGAGTTCAAAGAGATGTCTTCGACGTCTGTTGCTAATGACACTTCAGGCCTCGTTCCACAATGCCAAAAGCGTCAATTAATGACAACCCTGAACCCCCGCTCCAGAAACTACTAAATGTTTTCCTTCAGCAGATACAACAATTTCCAACACAACAGAGCTAGATCTTCTTTCGGTCCTTTTGAATAAAGAAAATTTTTTTCAATGCTGTACTTCACGTGTCTACAAGTCTTCTTCTCCCACTCGATAATTATGCTCCACAAGACACACACGCTTCAACGAATATTCACCTTACAACAGAACCAACAACTCCAACACATGTCAATGCTAAAGAAAACAACAATGATCAAGCAGAATTTACCAATCACTTTATGTACCCGGTACAAAGAAAAATGCTGAGTCCCATCCTCACGCAATATTGGTACTTCAAATGTGCATACCATCACTCAACCTTAAAATTTAGAATACCGATGGACAAAAGAACACCCGTTAACTCAAGTCTCGTAGAATCTATCAAGCCAGTGAAAACAAGACGACCACTTTTGCAACATATCCTGAAATGTGAATTTTCGCACTAACCGTGAGTAATTGTTGATACCGAAAAACATTAAGGAACAATGGTTTTGATTCTGCCACTGATAGAAGCAATGCAGAAGAACTTCATCATTTTGACAGACTACAATCTGGGAACTCGTTGACAAACCTTTTGGCAAGAACGTAATCAAGCTAAGTGGTTAGGGAAAAACAAAAAGATGAAGACCAAAACTATATTCGCAACAAAGCACGACTTGTAGCAAGGGATATGGCTCACAGAAGAAGGGTAATGTGATTTTGAAGAATCATTTGCTCTATTTGTTCGCTTTGAGGCTGACCAATTTTTGTCGCATATGTTGCACACAAGTGTTTTCCAATTTATCAGATGGACGTGAAAACGGCATTTCTTAATAGTCCATTGAAGGAGGAGGTTTCTGTGTGCACAACCAGACGATACGTTGATCCTGATCATCCAGACAAAGTTTACCGTTCTAAGAAACTCTATATGGATTAAAACAAGCTCCGAGAGCCTGGAAGATGATCTCTCAAAATTCTTGATTTCCAAAGGTTTACTAAGGTATCATGACCCGACCCTAATCACGGATAAAATACGGGAGGACAATCTCTGGTGCAAATTTACGTGATGACATTATTTTTGGTACCACAAACCCTAAATTTTCAAAACGTTTTGAAAAAGTTAATGCACGGTAGATTGAGAAGACCATAAATGGGGGGAAATGAAATTCTTTTAGGACTTCATACCACCAATCCCCACTGCTTATTTTTATCAATCAGGACAAATATACTTTAGAGATTTCAGAAAAACTGTATGGAAAAAGGACAAAGCATTGGTACACCAATGGCTACCAAACCTAAATTAGAGATCAGACTTGAGTGGTGAACCTGTAGACCAAACTGACTACCGTAATAAAATCTGTCACTCCATGTATCTACATTCTAGTAGACCAGACAAGTGCAAGCTGTATGTTTAATGTGCAAGAATATCAAGCAAGACCGACTGAAAAACACCTCAAAGAGGTTAAAAGGATCTTTCGATACTTTAAGAGGTACCATTCACACGGACACTGTATCCGAAGGGAACTGGCCTTGAACTAACAGTTTTTTCAGATCCGATCATGCTGGATGCATTGATACTTGCAAACACTTCTGGAGGAAGACATCTAGGTGATAAGTTAGTCATTTGGATGTCAAAGAAGCAAGATTGTACGCAATGTCATCCGCAGAGGTTGAAGTAACGAGGCGTTATCTGCAAGTTTGTGCTCGAGTAATGTGAAGAGGACACAGCTTTAAGGATATGGCTTCAACTACAACAAAATACCGTTGTATTGCGACTCTCAGTCAACCATAGCAATACATGCACCCGTGCAGCACTCCCGTACCAAGCACATCCATACTCGGTATCATTTCATCAAGGAACAGGTTGAAAATGGTATAATTGAATTGTACTTTGTCAGAACTGAATACCAATTGGTGACATGATTTACTAAAAGCCCTTCCCAGAGAAAGGTTTCAGTATCACGGTCCGACGAATTGGTATGAAAAGTTTGACTCCAATCAGAACAGGAGGTTTGACAAAATGAATCTCTTGATACCATCATCAAACATCAACATGTAACATATTTTTGAAAAAAGAAAATTACAAATATAAAATTCAAAAAAAAGAAATACAAAATCAAAAATCAGAAAATGTTTCCAAAAAAAATATTCTTCTCGACATGTCTCTGGAACTAACAAATTTACGTACCTAGAAATGGTGATTTAAATATTCGACACGGGCGTGTAAATTACAAGTTTCGAACAGGAGTTTTTCAATGCATTCAAAACATGTCATTTCTAATTTTCTAGATGGCTTATGTGCAAATATCAGTACGTAACCCGGACTTCAAATAAAGGAAAGTCTATCTATAAAGATAACTTATCCTAACAACAAGAAAATCAACTTTTCTCAGTCTTGAGCTGTTCTTACAAGACATTCAAAGTTTTGAGCTCAAGAAAAAGATAGTGTACGCATAAGTGCGCTTATCCTTAGCGTTAGAAGAGAAAGTCTTCTAACAGGAAGTTTTTCAAATGTTGAACACAATATTTCAAGAATTCCACACACGATTCATAATCTTACAAATTGTGTGTTCCACACTCCATCTTTCAAGGGGGAGTTTTTCGAGAAAAACAAAGTTTTAATGAGTTTTGGATACATCATCTCATGACCATATCTTATGTATTCAAACCATTTCCCCAAATGGTGGGGAGACGTTTTAATAACAACATGATAATACTGCCATCTTCAATAGAATGATAATTATAAGATGACAAAGTGCGCAACCTCAATTTTTAAATACATATTACAACTTGTATCATTGTTTTTGGTGTCAAAATAGTAAATATAGGGGAAGCCAGTACATGTTCCATATAATTCATGCTAAGTAAAAGTCTTTCCCCATGGTATTTCAAGACAAATTTTCATCAAAGCATCTCTGTATCCCAAATGATAAGTAGGACTAGCAATAGTGTGGAGTGATACAAGTAATGGTGATGATAACTGGTAAGTGGTGGTGAGGGAATATGAGGTATAGTGATGACAATTGAGAAAGTTTGGTGATGGTGGAGTGATGGTATGGCAAGAGGTCTGTCAATCTCTACCTCATACCAAAATGGTTGTAGGTGGGCTGATCTCGGATAGACATCTAATCCGTAACACGGTGTACTGGTTGGTGGGATCAGAGACGGTCAGAGCTGGGTGCTCCTTCTCCTCCTCCTTACCACGTCTCCTTAAAATCATCATCATCATCCTGTCAACATCGATGACTCTACAACATCATCGTCTCGTCATCGTCTCCTCAGTCCCGGCAGGATAATCCAGCGGGGGCCCTCCTCAGGATCCTCCTCTGGATACGGAGTCACAATGTATCCTGGTTAGTCGGCGAGTAGTGTACAGACAGTCACAGCAGTAGCTCTCCACAGATGGAAGCATATCGTGCCTACTTGGTGGCATAACTCTAGTAGACTGCTCCGTACTATATGGTACATAGACAAGTGAAGGTGGGTACTCCGGATCAGGCACATAATCAGGAGATGGTGGGGCCTAAAGAGCGCCTCCCACGAGGGTCCTCTAAATCATGGGCAGTCCATCGACTCCTGGGAGATCCTATGTCTGACAGATCCTCAAACGGACTAGATACCTCTGTGTAAGTGACCGTGGAATCCTCTGAATCCGACATGACAAAATCTGAAAACAAAGTAGCTATAAAATGTATTAATAATCAGCTCTTATAGTAGAAAAACATAAATATTTTATAACATGTATATCAATCATGAATGCATCTAGTCTAACCAACTAATGCAAACAACTAGTGTATGTATGTCCCGTGAAAACCCCTTTGTATGAATGCAATGTTTGAAAACGGTTATAGTCCAAGTAAAAATATTTGACCTAGTTCTCTATAACCTTGGCTCTTGATACAAATCTGTAACACCCCCAAAAATTAGGTTGCAGTGGAATATGGGTCTGGGTGGTACTTCATAGATCAATAGCACAAGATATATATAAGAACAACCATTTAAAAGTCGTTTAAAAACCGATACATTTGACTTAAACAAATGTAGTTACATAAATACGAAAACTTCACTTGTTCATTGTTCAAAATACAAAGATTTTAGTCCATAACAAATATATCCCCAAAATGTAATGCAACCAAATCTTTAATGCATACGACTTCCAAAATAATGACCACCAATGTATCCCTTGTCTTGTACCTCATTGATCTCCTGAGAAAACATTGCTTAAAACGTCAACAATAATGTTGGTGAATTCATAGGTTTGTAAAATGTATAATGTAGGACCGCAAGATTTCCCCATGATAATGCAACAGATGCAAACATCATAAAATGTAATTACGTTTCCCTAAGCTCATGACACTAAAGCTCGACATGTATGAATTGCAATATAAATTGCCAACATTGCCCGTGATGATGTTCTAACCCGCAACATCCTAAATCCGACATGGTATACGTTCGTTAGTTCCGTCCCCCCCGCATACCGGACAGGAGCAATGACTCACCCGAACGGGAGGTTAATCCAAATAAGATCTATTATAATATTCCGGCTCACAACAAGAATTAGACAGTTCATGATAATTGGTGCTCAGAGGGTATAGCTACTACGCAAACACATTAAACTAATGTAAAATGTCCACTGCATCCAATTTGTAAAACTTGCGTATGTTTTCTAAACCGCTAAAACTTGTTAAATTTAAAATTTAAAACGTGGGTCTATGAACTCACCACGAGTGAATGAATAATCCAGTATAACAGACCGTAAATAATTTCTATAGAGCTACATCCCCATCTAATAGTATTTGTGAAATCATATTTATAAAGTAATAACGTTTATAATATCCTTTTTAGTAAAAACGGCGTAACTTTATCGTTTTAAGTCCGTTTCGTACGTTTCTTATGTCCACGCATCGTATTAAGAGAGAGTTATCAAATATTAAATTTCATATTTTAAGTCCTACTGGTGAACAGTAATTTTTACTGTTCATACACTTTTAATAAATATATTTTTTTATAAATTTAACTATCGTAAACTCGTAAATGTCGTATCTTATTCGTTTTAACTCCGATTTTAGTGATTCTTTCGAGCACGTCTTCATGATTAAAAGTTTTATCTAACTAATATATTTTTCAAAAATGTATCTGAGATGAATAGTGATTTTTACTATTCATAGTTTATATAATTATTTTTATAAACTTTAATTATCGTATACACGGAAAAATTCATAACTCCTTCGTTATTGATCGAAAAATTATGATTCTTAATGTTTTGAAATCCTAAAATTATGTACTATCCGAGAAAAATAACCATTTGTATATATCATAAGTGAAACTTAAAAAGTTTTTATAAAATTTCTTGTATAAACGCGTTTATTATCGTGTAACTTGTAAATACCGTATTTTCTTCGTTATAAATTGGTTTTTCGAGTTCTCTACATGCCTACGATCCTTGTAACATGTAGTATTTAATAAAAATATAAATTAAATATGTTATTTTTCGAATTTGATCAGACCACTTTGAGGTTTTTGTTAAAAATATGTTTAAACTTGATTTTGTAACTTTTTAGGTTAGTACACTTGTTACAAGTCCATTACGACACTTAACTCCACATGTATTACATACTTAAGGTCCTTAGTCCATGATTTGTCCATATATTTTCCAAGAATCACAAGATCCATAAGTTTACACACCTATTTGTTCATGAACTTTTATAAATACACTTTTTAGGTAACTAGTTTATATAAGCTTTTATACATAAACCACACTTATATAATGTACATACTTCCATATTCACACGCTCTTAACAACAATATAGCACATGACAAAGTATATCATACCATGATCATAAGTAAAAATTCCATTTTACATGTAAATAAGTTCTTAGATGGTGATAACTATACAAACATTATATATGCATAAAATCACAAATGTAAAGAGTTTAAGGTTTTTAGATAACCTTAATATGATGTAGAATGATGAACAATATGATCTAAACCCTTGTTTAGCAACCAAACCCTAGCTTCCAATACCAAGAAAACCCTAAATCCAAAAGAAACCATAATATTGAACCTTCCTTGCTTAACCCTTTTAAATACTTAACCAAGCCTTCAAACCTTTTTAGTATATCTTATATATGATGTAGGAATGCTTGTATGTGTTGTAAATAAGATTGTACGAATTATTTGGTGGTATTGGGGTTTGGCCGTGGGTTTTGGAGAGACCAAAAGAGGATATGTGTTGTTTTTCACTTAGCAAATGAGATGTCTGTGTGTTCCTAACTAGTGGATGCCTTATATATCAATAAGACTAGTCAAAAGTTGCATATTAGAAATTCCAAGACAAGATGAGTGTTTTTAGAAAGTCTTTGGTCAAGTTACTTGCCACCTTACTTTGGTTTAATGAGGTTTATGTTGTACAAGTCAAGTTGGTAGATTTTGTGATATTTTCTCTTATTTCTTTCACCATATCCGGCCACACATAAGCATATATAAGATATTTTTGAAATTTTTGAGTATTGGGTATAATCGTGGGTATTTGTTAAAGCATAGAAAAGTTTTGGTGGTTCCGGAAATGCCTAAACGTATTTTATCGCGAAACGTAAACACTTTACGTAGCCAATAAAAATAAAATATGCAAAGTTAATAATTATACTCTAAATAATTATCTAACACTTGCTTGATGTAGACATTTAATTGTTTGATGCCCGTTTACATTGAAGGATAATTTTTAGCTTACGCGATTTAACTTAACACTTTAAAATTAAAAGCAAACGCGTACAATACTAAAAATAAATAGTGAAATAATAGACATCGTAAATGACCCTAAAACACGGGGTGTTATAGACTTGATAAAAATAAATAACAATCTGGGTTGTCTCCCGGGAAGTACTCTTATTTCAACTAATCTTTAAGTTAGATTATTTCTTCACCTTCCACACACTTGTAAACACTTTCTCTTCTCAATTCAGCTCTTGATTTGGATACCCTGCTTGGTTCTATAACATATTCACAAACTATGATGCTGAACTTACTGCCATGCTTGATTCTATCATGCATAAACAAGTCAAAATCATCATACCATAATATATACGTCAAAAGATAAACAGTTTTAAGTTTAGGTACAACATGATACAAATAATATAAATGTACAGAGGATAAAATCAAAAGATAAGGGATAAAGGGATCATGGGTCTGGCTGCTATAGAGCTGCAGAAGTGCTGTCCTCGCCAGTCCTCTGTCTGGTGCGTCTCTCAAAAACAGCTAGGGAGCTACCTCAAAAAGTCCCATCAAACGCCTGATAAGTCTGCCTACTAGCCTCCATGAGCTGCGTCATACAGCTAATCATCCATGTGGAAACTCTACCATGGTCGGCCATCGAACTCTCCACAAGTCCACGCAAACTCCTGACATCCCTACGTAGTCCCTAAATCTCCTCCTTAAGTCTCCACAATCCTTGGGGCATAGGCCTACCCGCAGCCGGAGCTGGTGGTGGTGGCTGAGGTGCCTGTACAGGTGCTAGATCAGCCTGAGCACCCTCATCTACTGCAGGAGCATCCTCAGGGGCACCAGCCGCACCAACCTGCTGCCTCTTTGGTCCCGGGGCTACCCAAGCCCAGTCATCTCCTATCTCCATACAGATGTTGAGCTTAACAAGCTCACCCATGTCAATCAACGATAACTCATAGGCCAGAACTGATAATCCTCTTAATCCATCATCACTTACCATACCAAAGTGATGAGCAAGACGCCCAATAAAATGACCTCCTGATAACCTGGCACTGCTCTTCCTCCTATCAACATGCCTAAACAAGTATTGCGCTACTAGATACGGGACGTTAACTACCCATTGGTCAATGCTACGTAGGTAGAATAAGTCAGTGGCAGTCACCTTTTCAGGTGCCTGCCCCATCCCAAAAATGATGTATGAGATCAACCTATGGCACAACCTCTGAACCGAATCTCTGATGTAAGTATATGAAGGAGCACCTCTTAAAAAGTCCTTGCCAGAAGACATCTCAACCCAATAATCACTAAGATCCTCTTATAGGGGATCACTCTCTCACTCCCCAGCCAGTATGTACCAAATCCGTCCTCTGCCATCTCCTTGGTAGTATGCAAACCTAGAGCTAGAATAAACTGCCTCCAAGTCATACTACGCCTAGCACCTCCTAACTTAAAACATAGAGTGCCAGCCACATTTAACCCCATCTCGTCCCTGATCCTACAAGTGCTGAAGAACTCGAGTATAAACTCCTGAACTAAAGGTGCTCGGATCCCAAACAATCTCCTCCAAGTGTGACTCACAAATACCTCCTGCCCATCGTCCCCAGTGTATACCATCCTCATCCTCTCGGTCAAATCCTACCTCATGTTCATAGTCAATCCCTCAAAATCTAGTATATGTACTCGGTTAACCTTCCTATCAAATATCGTCTCGAGCCTCTACTCAAAATCGTACACTATCTCCTCAGTTTATCCCACTACCTGATAACGAAGCCATGGGTGTCTCTGATCACGAGGTGGTAGAGGTGCCATATCTTGGCCTTCGTAACATTCTTTCACAATCACTATCCTTATAATACCGTTTAGGGTCGAACAAAATGCCAAATAGCACATACAAATTCTTAATAAGATTGAATATCATCCCGTTGAAAAAATGATTCCAAGCCATGATATTCACATTTAATCCCATGATAAAACTTCCCATAATGAAAACTTTTCTGATTTTATCATGACTTTCCTTCAGAAGTTTATTTGTGTTTTCATTACCCCTCGAAGATTGTATCATATCGATTTCATTATCATCATTACCTTTATCCGATTTTAGATCATCGGGATAAACTATGTTAAAAAGGAATAGATCATTAAATTACAAAACGCTTTGTTCCAATTCATTATATTTGAACAATGATGTTTCATCTTTCAAATCAAATTTATCAATATGTTGAGGGCATAAAGTGGGTTCAGTTGAGAAATCTGATTTAGACGTTAGAGCATCATTGTAAACAATGGCTGGAAATGCATTCTCAAAATCTTTAAAGAAGTCTGAATCATTAATACAACTGACCGAAGGCTCGGGTGATGGAAATAAAGGCTTATTGACTTTTTCATTATCGATTATCGAATCCGTTTTCAATTCATTGGTAGAAATATTTTATAAGAAAATGAGTTTTTGTCAAAAACTACCATGTAATCTTCATCGTCGGATTCATCAAATGATATTCTAAAGTCAATTTCATTATTGTTAAGAACTTACAGTGTTTCACCAGAAGGTGTTTCATTCCGATTCAAACAAACATTGATGACTATGCTGGGAATGATCCGATTTCACGGAACAAAGGTCGAGAACAACTTCATCATACCAGATCTACCCATACTTATGTCAGTTTCCTTATTTAAACACTATTCCTATCGTGTTTGAGCCTTTTCTTTTTTTCCTCAGCTAATGGTATTCTTTCATTATAAAGTTCGGGTCGTCCATCCTTAAAGAACATACTAGGGCAAAAAACGGTCAAATAACATATACGTCGTAATTCATAACCTGAAATTACCGCCTTATTACACAAACATAATAGCAAACAGACAGGAATAGAACTAAACTAACTACTCTAATCCTAAGGGTTAGATCTAATTCTAATGCTAAAAACCAAAATATCAAATATAATCAAGATTAATTCTCACCTCCCAAGCAACGGCGCCAAAAACTTAATGTGTCATTTTGTGTTATTAAATTATGATCAGAGTTTAAATTTATATTTTGCCAACTAACCAAAAATAACACTTAACAAAAACACGGGACAGTCTAACACCCGATCTAAAAAGAGTTTTCGTAGGTAAGTAAGTGGTGTCAATCACGATAAGAAGCGAGGCAATCACTTTCAATTTATTAATACTTTGGTTTTTCTAATCTAAGTTAGTCTAATCTATGCTAAACCTATGCTAAACCTATGTTAATCCTAATTCTAATGGATAAGGGGGGGGTTCAGTCTGAGAGACTGGCAACGGGTTTTTGGTGGTGACCTAAAAAACCAATTCAAGACACCTATAACAAATGCCAATAAATCAACAGAAGATATAAGAGCAGTCTAGTGAAATATAAGAAAACTGTATTAACCATTATTAATCTAATCAGAACGTTGGTTTGTTTATTAGTGCAATGATTACTTATCTCGAGGCGGCATATCATTCTTAAGACTTAGGCGTTACTTCTTCCTAAGACCTAGACACGTAGAAATTCTTGTACATAATTAGAATGCCTCCGCAATAAAGCATCCCTATTTGCTGATTATAATATATCTTAGGGATTAAGGCAATGGTGATCTTGTTAAACCCTAGCTTATAGAGACTTTACCCACTTACTACTTAATGGCAATTCATACACTAGTATTCCACTAACCAAGTCTTTACCAATTAATCAGAACGTACTCGTTGAATTCAAGGTCACCTTATGGCTTAACTAAGCTCACAATCAAAGGGTAAAGATAGGTCATCAATTGTGATCCTATTTGTCTAGATGTATAAATCACTATATAGAGAGCTATCCTGACATCTAGATTACTTGGTTCGTATTACTAGATTCAGTTGAATGATAGGTCGCATACAAAAGCACATAAACAAGTATATTGATGAACATAAACAAGCAATTCAATGATAAATTAAGAAATCAAGATAAACAAACCAAACATTAAGATCTTCATTACAATGACTAATACCCGAAGGTATTACCCTTCAAACGTCATAATTAATACAAAAGTAATGATTTAGCCAAGGTAAACTAACCGAGTTAATGAATGATACCAAAAACTGAACGATTACAAGAGTATAAGAAATTACACGTTGTCTCTTATAGAATTAATCGCGTTGCTCAACCTCTTTTGCCCTTTTTCTCCTCTAAAAATCGACTTTTCTGGTTTAGGTATCGAGAATATGATTTTGCACACTTAAAACTCATTTTTTAGTTTTCTATTTATAAGGTCTGGAGTTGATTCGATACGGCGTATCTAAAGTGTTGGATACGGCGTATTAGGGGTTTCTTAGAGTAGGGACCACGTTTGATATCTTTCAGAATATTTTATTCCCATATAGCTTGAATACGGCGTATTGCCTTCTTCTGGATACGGCGTATTGGATCTTGTTTCCGTGGTCTTTGGTGAGTGCAGGCACAGATACGTCGTATCTTCCTTGATGGATACGACGTATTGGTTGTCAGAACAGTAATCTTCAAAATATCTTCGTTTAAGCTCCAGAATACGTGCCTTTTAGTTAACTTTTACCAAGTACTCCATAATTACTGCAATTCTAAAATATAAATGATTAAGTAACAATTCTTTGTAATAATTATACAAAATGGGTTAATTATATGGGATAAATGATGCAATAAAATAGATGTTATTTGATGTCATCAATGTCGAACTCCTTTTTAAGCAAAGACTTGGTAGACCCAATATCAGCCTTGCTCTTACAAGCAATCAGCATATCGTCTACATATAACAATAGATAGATATATTCACCTGGTGCATAACTCCTGTAATATACGCAATTGTCGTAACTGCTACGCTTGAACCCGTTGCTCAGCATGTATTCATCAAACCTCTTATACCATTGCCTAGGGGACCGCTTCAAACCATAAAGAGACTTCTTTAACAAACATACCTTGTTACCTTGTTCATATCCCGGTGGCTGCCTCATGTAGATCACTTCTTCAAGATTCCCATGTAAAAATACCGTCTTTACATCAAGCTGCTCCAGCTCATAATCTTTACACGCAGTTAATACAAGTATAACCCAAATAGATGTGTGTCAAATTACCAGAGAAAATACTTCATTGTAATCAATACCTACCCTCAGTGTGAATCCACGAGCCACCAACCTTGCCTTATACCTAGACTTTTGAACACCTTCAATCCCTTCCTTTGTCTTGAACAACCATTTATGGCTCACCAGCTTTTGCCTAATTGGATGATCTACTAATTCCCAAGTCTTGTTCTTCCTTAGAGAATCCATCTCTTCTTTTATAGCAGCTTTCCACTTAGAACTGTCTTCACAAGAAACTGCCTCTTGGTATGTCAATGGTTCATGATTATCTTCTTCCTTTGCTGCAACAAACGCGTAAGCATCCATATTACTCTCATCTTGAAACATCAAAGGTTTCATTCTTGTCCTTGGCTCTCTAACCCGAGCCAACTGATAATCTATGAGATCCGATGTCTGATCAGTTTCTTGATCCCCCTGCATCTTCATCATTACAATCTTCCTGATCTATCAGATCTTCCTCAAGCGTATAATTATTTAACCTTGGCAGTTCCACCTTAACCTGTAATTCCTCAATAGACTTATCAGCACCTGCACCAGAATTCTTCAACGTGTCTTTGTACATGACACTTTCATTGAAGACCACGTTCTTGCTAGTGACTATCTTAGGTGATTCATTATCAAGCATGTATAGTCTGTACCCCTTCACACCCTCAAGATACCCTAAAAGAACGTATTTTACCACTCTTGGCTCAAGCTTACCTTGTTTATCGTGTAGATATGCGACCCAGCCAAAAATCCTCAACATCCCATAATCACTTGGATGTCCCGACCACATCTCCATAGGTGTCTTTTTCTCAATCACTGTCGATGGTGACCTATTGATAAGATATGCGGCCATACATGTCGCTTCCGCCCAGAAGATCTTGGGCAATCCAGACTGAATCAATAAACAGCGTACCTTATCTATGAGAGTTATGTTCATACGTTCTGCTAGCCCATTCTGCCACAGCGTCCCGGCAACTGGCAGATGTATAACAATCCTACTCTTAATGCATAGCTGCTCAAACTCCTGGTTACAGAACTCAAGACCATCATCTATCCTCAGCTTCTTAACTGCCCTCCTAGTCTGATTCTCTACTAACTGCTTCTACTCTTTGAACTTTCTAAATGCTTCATGTTTGAACCTGAGGATATAAACCTATACCCTCCTAGATTAATCATCAACAATAGATAAGAAATACCTCTTACATCCCAATGATTCCACCTGAGACAGACCCCATAAGTCTGAATGAACATAGTCTATCACTCCCTGAGTAGTGTGCCTTCCTACACCGAAACTAACTCGATGTGACTTTCCCAGAACATAATTCTCACAAAAATCAAGCTTACCTAGACTTTTCTTGCCAAACAGCCCTTGCTTTTCCAACACCTATAGTCCCGCCTCGCTGATATGTCCCATTCTTTTGTGCCAAACCTGCGCAAGACTGTCTTTTTCTTCAACACTAGCATTAAGCTTACCTGCCATTGCATGGCCATCCATAGGGTATATGCAATTATCCCTTCGTATTCCAGATAAAACAACCTTGGAACCATTAATCACCTTGACTTTGCCCGACTATAATTTTACGGTAAATCCTTCTTTTTTAAGAGTTCCCAGCGATATCAAGTTTCTTTTCAATTCAAGAATATACCTGACATTGTGTAACACAAAACTTGACCCATCTCTAGTGTATCTCACCTTGCCAATTACCCTACTTGATCTTGCCTCCCTGTTGTTCCACCAAGTATACATGCCCCCTCGCATTCCAGAAAATCATAAATGTATATCTAATTGTGTTCATACCACATGACACCCAAGTTAGATATACTTTTTGATTTTTTGGAATGCGATGGGGGCAGTGTACAGTTGGGTGACAAGGGATGTAAGATCGGAGGGTTATAGCATGATGAGGATACAAACTAAAGGATGGGTCAAGTATTAAGTTTTGTGTTACACAATGTCAGTTATATTCCCGAATTGAAAAGAAACTTGATATCACTGGGAACTCTTAAAAAAGAAGGATTTACCGTAAAATTATAGTCGGGCAAAGTCAAGATGATTAATAGTTCCAGGGTTGTTTTATCTGGAATACAAAGGGATAATTGTGTATACTCTTTGGATGGCCATGCAATGTCAGGTGAGCTTAATGCAAGTGTTAAAGAAAAAGACAGTCTTGCGCAGGTTTGGCACAAAAGACTGGGGTATATCAGCGAGGCGAGACTACATGTGCTGGAAAAGCAATGGCTGTTTGGCAAGAAAAGTCTAGGTAAGCTTGGTTTTTGTAAGAATTATGTTCTGGGAAAGTCACATCGAGTCAGTTTCGGTGTAGGAAGGCACACTACTCAGGGAGTGATAGACTATGTTCATTCAGACTTATGGGGTCCGTCTCAAGTGGAATCATTAGGAGGTAAGAGGTACTTCTTATCTATTGTTGATGATTATTCTAGGAGGGTATGGATTTATATCCTCGGGTTTAAACATGAAGCATTTGGAAAGTTCAAAGAGTGGAAGTAGTTAGTAGAGAATCAGACTAGGAGGGCGGTTAAGAAGCTGAGGACATCTAATGGTCTTGAGTTCTATAACCGGGAGTTTGAGCAGCTATGCATTGAGAGTGGATTGCTATGACTATCGGTCGTTTGCCGGGACGCAAAGCAGAATGGGTAGCAGATGTATGCAAGAACTTCAATGAAAGGATATGATGTTTAATGATCCAGTCTGGATTGCCCAAGACCTTCTAGGCGGAAGCGACATGTACGGCTGCATATCTTATAAATAGGTCACCATCTACAGCGATTGAGAAAAAGACACCTATGGAGATGTGGTCGGGACATCCAAGTGATTATGAGATGTTGAGGATTTTTGGCCGTGTCGCATATCCAAACGATAAACAAGGTAAGCTCCAGCCGAGAGCGATAAAATGGGTTCTTTTGGGGTATCCTAAGGGTTTGAAGAGGTACAGACTATATAGGCTTGATGATGAATCACCTAAACTAGTCACTAGCAAGAATGTGGTCTTTAATGAAAGTGTCATGTACAAAGACACGTTGAAGGATTCTGGTGCAGATGCTGATAAGTCTGTTGAGGAATTACAGGCTGAGGTAGAACTACAGAGGTTAAATAATCATACACCTGAGGAAGATCAGACAGATCAAGATGGCGATGATGAAGATCAGACAGATCAAGGATTCTGGTGCAAATGCTGATAAGATGGCGATGATGAAGATGCAGGGGATCAAAAAACTAACCAAACACCGGATCTCACAGATTATCAGTTGGCTCGAGATAGATATCGAAGGACAAGAACGAAACCTATAAGATTTCGAGATGAGATTAATATGGCTGCTTACGCGTTTGTTGCAGCATAGGAAGAAGATACTCATGAAACGTTGACATACCAAGAGGCAGTTGCTTGTGAAGATAGTTCTAAGTGGAAAGCTGTTATGAAAGAAGAGATGGATTCTCTAAGGAAGAACAAGACTCAGGAGTTAGTAGATCATCCATCTGGACAAAAGCTGGTGAGCTACAAATGGTTATTCAAGATAAAGGAAGGGAATGAAGGTGTTCAAAAGCCTAGATACAAGACAAGGTTGGTGGCTCGTGGATTCACGCGGAGGGCAGGTATTGATTACAATGAAGTATTCTCTCCGGTAATTCAACACACATCTATCTGGGTTATACTTTCATTGACTGCGTATATAGATTATGAGCTGGAGCAGCTTGATGTAAAGACGGTATTTTTACATGGAAATCTTGAAGAAGTGGTCTACACGAGGGAGCCACCGGGATATGAACAAGGTAACATGGTATGTTTGTTAAAGAAATCTCTTTATGGTTTAAAGCAGTCACCTAGGCAATGGTATAGGAGGTTTGATGAGTATATGCTGAGCAACGGGTTCAAGCGTGGCAATTACGACAGCTGCGTATATTACAGGAGTTATGCACCAGGTGAGTATATCTATCTATTGTTATATATAGACGATATGCTGATTGCTTGTAAGAGCAAGGCTGAGATTGGGTCTACCAAGTCTTTGCTCAAAAAAGAGTTCGACATGAAGGAGCTTGGGGAAGTAAAGAAGATTCTTGGTATGGAGATCGTTAGGGATCAGAGTCACAAGATTCTAAGGGTGTCACAATCCGGGTACATTTCTAAGATTTTGAATAATTTTAGAATAGACAATGGGAAATCAGTTAAGATGTCATTAGGTGGGCACTTTAAGCTATCGTTGAAGGATTATCCGGTTAGCGATTGTGATGTTGAAAGGATGAGTAAGGTGTCGTATGCAAATGCGGTTGGGAGCTTAATGTACTTGATGGTGTGCACGAGGCCAGACATAGCGTATGCGGTAAGTGTAATTAGCAGATTTTTGGCGAATCCGGGTAAAAATCATTGGGAAACAGTGAAGTGGATTTTGAAATATTTGCGGGGTACTGCATACGTGGGTTTGGTGTATGGGACAGATCGTGGCAACCATGTGGATGTAACAGGTTTTGTTGATTCAGACTACGCTAAGGATCCGGATAAAGGTAGGTCTTACACTGGTTACGTATTTTTAGTACAAGGATGTGTTATAAGCTGGAAGGCAATGCTACAACACGTGGTGGCTCTTTCAACTACAGAGGCAGAGTATATGGCCCTTACAGAGGCTGTGAAGGAAGCTATTTGGCTAAGGGGACTCTTGGAAGAGTTGGGCGTAGAGCTGTGGCAGTTAATTATGATAATCAACTTGCGATTCTCTTATCGTGGAATCATGAAAGGACTAAGCACATCAATGTGCGTTATCACTTTATCAGAGAGATCTTGGAAGCAAAGATGGTTAAAGTTCTGAAGGTGGGTACTAAACATAATGATGCAGATGCCTTGACGAAGGTGGTACCTCGACTCAAGTTACAACACTGCTTGAAGTTGCTGAATGTTGGTATAGGCTAATATAAAGCCTAAGGTGGAAATTGTTGCAATATTAATCTCTATATTAGCTTGTTACGAATTCCAGGGATTAGAGTGTTAAGTTTTCTTTCTTATTAGTCAAGTAAAGGGTCGTGGGTTTACTTTGCCGACTTAGACTCTTTTGGAGTCGGTTTACCCTCCCTCTCATCTTTATAAAAGGTGGTGAGGGGGGAGGCTTTGTACTTCATTCTTTTAATCTAATCGTTCGGTTAGGGTTAATAGCTTGTGTGTGCTCGTTCTTCTTCTCTTTTCTTTTCTGTGAATCATTGTTGTTGTGTTGTGTGTTCTTCAAGGTCGAGTTTCGCTCTAGTAACCAGGGTTGTAGGCTATCAATTCCTATTGGATTCAACATACATGCTGATGTTCTGAACTAAATTTGCTCAATAGTGTGTACTCGAGATTAAGCAATTGTTCCATTAGAGTTACAATGAAACCTTTTGGAAGCTACTGGTTCTCTCTTTATTTCCCATGGGGAGAAGGTTTTTTTAATGTGCCTTTATAGATCAACACATCCTATATTATTTCAACCCAAGTGTTTTTAACAATTATTGTGTTCCGCAAAGTGGTGTTTTCTTTTTTCTCTCTAACAAATGGTTTAAAATTGCTGGACCATGCTGGCTCCCAAAAAGTGATCAATATTGATTCATGTAACTATTATGTTTATTGAATTTGAAAAAGTAACGTGTCTCTCCAGCTAGCATATGTGACTATTGTGCTTTTAACTAATCTCTCAACCTTTGTGTTCTTTATATATTTTGTTAATTTTCTTGCAAGATTCATTAATTTCTTGTATGAAGGGAATTGAATTTCATGTCATGAATATTTGCAGAATGGATGTTCCTGATATGCCAATTCATGAAGTGACATTTTCTGCTATCGACAAGCCTAAGCTCCTTAGTCAGGTATATATATGGTTTATGGACTATATGTTTTTCTAAAGTAGCTTTTGTTAGTCACATTAGCATTTTTACAAATCAACAAAATCTGCCTTTATTGACAAAATATCCTAGAATTTTTCATGAGTCATGCAATGACATCCTTGGTTTTATTTGTCTAACAGCAATGCGTTTCTCTTTTGTAAGTGATATTGCTGATGGGAAGGGATCATTAATCAACCAAGAAATATGTTTTTAAACTTGAGGTCTCTCTGGAACGAACTTAAAGAACATCTAGTTCAATTCTATTTATCTATTTTGATTATGTGTCTATTTTGGTATTGGACGTGTTGTATCCATCTTTCAATGCATGAGTTGATGTTGCTGTCTTGATGAGTATGAGTTTGAGGTTATAGGAGGAGACACCATAATGATGTTTGTGCCAATTTAAACACATACTACTATATTTTACCGTGAAAACCCTTTACAAAAAAAAACACTTACTACTAGAAATTTGGTTTGCTACCGAATTATGTGCTGAGCTCCAATGTTTCGGCTTTTGCAATGTTGCTGTTAGGAAATAGAGGCTTTACATGAAGCAATGGAGAAAGCAGTTTCTAGAAGTGAGGTACTCTACTTTTGCACTTTTCATGATTTTCACTATATAGCATTACTTTATCTGCTTTCTGATAGCTAGAATACTCTTATCAAATTTAAAAAAAGGCTCTCATATTTAAAAAGAAATGTTAGTTAAAACTTGACATGCATGCCCAATTAAATAGTTGTAAGGGACTTGGTGTCAGCTGTTGTATATTAATGTTATTTCACAACAGTGGGTAATGTACAAATAAAATAGAAGTGAAGACATTACACCAAGATAAAAGGAATACCTTAATAACATTCTAAGAAGCCATAACATGAACAATGAACCAAACTCAGTAGCATCAAAACCATCCCATTGGAATATATGAAACTGAAAACTCAATGAGACAGTAACATATAACAGTACCATCATATGAGCCGCATCAAACCCGTACTCGAACATGTGAATTACAGAAACCACGGCCACAGCAACATAACATAGCATCATCATATGAGCAGCAGCAAACACGTAATCAAACATCATCATCATCCTCTTGTATCTATGAAACATGTACGAAACTGAACCGT
>BQNB010042509.1:0-46078 GCA_026074375.1 Tanacetum coccineum
ACCAGTCGGTAGTCTCCTTCTCTTATCCTGCCACCAACAAAGCTTTCCAGATTTCGGAAGATACGTCTTGTCTTAAGTCATTTCTGTATGGCAAACATAAACTCCTTGCTTCTGTCTAAGTCTTTCTTTGTCTAAAACCGTGTATCCAAACCCGGATTCCTCCTCCTGAATTCCTTGACTCTTTAATCCAACGCTTCATCAATCTGATGTAAAATACCATCACTGAACTTGTGGATTTCATTGAACCTCGTGATCATCTGAACCCCATATTTGTCCCTAAATGTGACGGCCCTTGGAGAGTCAATTACTGTAAAGTCATGCTTGTACTCAAATCCCTTGGCATCGCATCGAGGTTTGGTAAGGTTTAACTGTGTCTGGTAGCTCTCAATCCTCAGTTGGAAGTCTTCTACGCGTTGTCGGATAACCAAGTTTCTGGTCCATAAGTTGACAGCAGTAGTGAGAATCTTTTTGTCTTCGGGTGAGAGATGCTTCAAGTGACCTTGAAGATTCAGCAAGTACAGATCTTTAAAGTCACTAGGGTACATGTATTTGAAGTCCCTTTCCGAGATAACATATTCTTTGAGATCAGCTCGACGAAGGACAATCTTCTTCATGTAATTGTACCCATACATTGGGAAGACTTCAAATCTGACGACACTTAAGATACGCATATGGGTCCGTACAGCCCTATGATCACCTTCAGATGTGTGTCGATCAATGTAGAACCGTTGTATTTGAAACCACCAGTGAGATATACCATAGATCGCAACGATGTCATACTTGCATTCTTCTTCAATCCACATCTGATCTGGTACCATTTTCTCTAAGCCGACATCAGGATAATAGGCAGCCTTCATCTTCGAGATTGACAAGGTCGGCCTGCCGATTTTGTGGCTGTACCATAGATATTCTAAGTCTTTGTTAAAGAAGAAATCCGGTTGTAGTGTGACATGACCTGGATTACCACCCAACAGTAGTGATTTGCTGACGTTGTACCTTAGGATTGCATCGTCCACCTGATCGGAGAGAAGTTTGTGGCATTCTTCCATTTAGAACTGGAGATGCACTATGTCGAGATGAAAGAGTTTGACAATTTTGTATGCAGGTCCTTCCAAGTCTTTTTGAGTCAGTTCAGAGATTCCTTGTTTTTTGCAATACCAGTCCATGAATGTTGCCATATCACCGATCTGAGCAAGTAGTGAGTTCTCTGGTGGAGGTGTATAGGTAGACTTCAGAGCAGAGGCCCAGTTGTTCGTTGGGACGGTCAGATCAGATGATGGGATGGACCAGGCAGGTTCAGGTGTAGCAGGTCGGTCTTCAGTGATAGGCTTCCACCAGCTCTGCCTCAAGTTTACAGTGGGAATATGATCACGTCCAACGTCTTCACCACTAGATGAGTATGCTTGTTCGTCTGCGGTCGGATCGTCATCCATATGAAGTTCTTCAGGAATTGGTGAGGCAGACGGCTTAAGTCTGGTGTCGGTCATCGTCCAAGCCGTATATTCTGCTGAAGCAGCCGTCTTTGAGGAGCTTGGGGCAGCGGTGCTTGTAGATTGACCACCCTGATTGTTGGATGGAGGTGGAGGAGGAGGTTGTGATTGAGATGACCCAGAAGCGCCAGAGGCTCCTGAAGTTCCAGAGGGACCTGCTGGTGGTGGAGGAGGAGGTGGAGGATGAGGTGGAGAGCCAGGTGGTGTTTTAGGTGAGCCCTGTCTCTTTTTCTTCTTTTTCCTTGCTTCAGCCAAGTCAGACAGGAGCTGGTCTCTGTTATCTCGGGCCATAGACTTCTCCAGAGCCTCGTACAGCGTCATGTGATCTTCATGAGTTTGGTAGGATTTGGATTCCCACATTCGGTTGTGAAGAATTTCTTTCATATCAGCTTCTGGCAGGTCTCTGAAGCGTTCCCTGAGTGGCGCGTGCATAGCCCAGTCAACAGCATCCGTGACTATTTCATCCACAGCTTTGCTCACTTGATTGGGAATATCTTGATTCTCTAACCTGTACAGTCTGGACCCATGTTTGTCTAATCTTTCCTCCAGGGCTTGGTTCGCATCCACCAAATCCGCGATATGTTGTTCGAGTTCTCCTAGGCGGTTGATTAAGATAGAATATAAGGAAACTTGTTATGGCTGAGGTGGTGGAGGAATAGTTGTCATAATTGTTGTTGTTGTTGTTGTTGTTGTTGTTGCAGTTGCGGTTGTGGTGGTTGGTAGTGGCTGATAAACGTTAGGAGAATCGGGTCTAGACATGAGATCAATCACCGGTGATGTCATAGGAGGGATAACAGAGGTGTCTTGATGGATTGTGACGGACACCATTGATTCAGCTTTTGTATCTGCTGTTGTCTTCTCATTATCGGCTTCTGAGGGTTTATCATTGAAGAATTGATCGCCAAAGCTGAAGTCTTTGGCTAAGTGTTGTAGAGAAGACAAAGTCCCTGTAGAGCTGGCAGGCTCTCGGGAATCACTGGTTCGTCAACCGTCAGCTTAAGATTCTCCTGAACGTTAGGGTATGCAGTGATGGTGAACTCCTCATCCATTTGTCCAGGTTGTGGTTGACTTGTAGCGTCAGTGGCCTCATCATTTGTGTGTTCAAGGTTTGGTCCAGCATGAACACCAGGAGTTGATAGAGGTTGAGACTCTGCAACATCATCAGAGTTTGGTTCAGCCTGGCCTTTATCTTGTATAGCAGGGTCTGGTCCAGCCTGGCCTTCATCTTGATCACCACTCTTGACTACGGGAGGCATTTCCTCATCTGATTCCGTGTCACTTTCAGTCAAGCCCAGTTCAACATACAGAGATGAGGATTCGTCATGACCCGAGGGTTCAGTTGGTGCGGAAGTACGTCTTTGAAAGATGTATTGTTAGGCTGGGCTCTTTTTCTTTAGAGTTTAAAGATTGAGTAGAACCTGAGCAGCTTGCTCCGCACCGATTTTCTCCTTTCCCTTTCCCTCTACCTCTGGAAGTGGTTGAAACTTTCCAGTGTCGGTTTCTCTGAACACCACAGGAGGAAGAGGACCTCGAGGTGCACCGTGAGCATCCTTCAGACTTTCTTCAATAGCCCTTTGCGTATCAGCCTCTAAGTCACCAAACCCAGGTTCAGTCAATGGAATACCCTTATCAACAAACTCATCGACCAACTGCTATGATCTCTTAAGGGTTCGCTTCTTTGCCACCTTCCCAGCTTTAGCTCGTTTGGCTGGCGGTGCTGCTTTAGTGGTTTCCTTAGCATGCTTTCGTTTCTTCTCCTTAGGCTTGGTTGGTGCTGGTTGAGGTTTCTTAGTTACTGCTTTAGGTGCTACGGGTTTAGCTTCCTTGGTTACCTTGGGTTTGGTTGATTTTGCAAGTTTTGGTGCAGGAGAGTCAGGATCACTAACTTCTTTACCAACAAGATATCTTTGATGCTTGGCTACTTTCTCTAGATAAGCATCGTAGTAGTTTGCTCCTCGAATGTCATCAGTGATGAGTTCATTCGGAATAGGCATCCCAAAGACTTCCCTTTTGGTTCCCTTCGCACTGAATTTGAGATATCCCATAATGGGTTCTTCAGTCGGCAAATGAAGGGGAGACTCTGGTCTTGGATGGAACTTGTGCTTACGTTGCAGATGAAAGATAATTAGTTTGGTGAACCTCACACTTGGGATCACAATGAGAGTGGCTTTCTTCTTTCCCTGAGTATGTTGTGCCAGATTCTTTTTGTCTTCCATGAAAGTATGGATAGATTGAGTGAATTCTTCCAATCCTTTCCGCATATCTATATGTGCTTGATTGATGATGCCCATAAGGAATATGAACCACCTGGAGTCTTGGCCTTTCAAACCCAGAAGTCTTTCCCGTAAGGCATAGATTAATGATTGTCATGAGTGCTCTCCACGGTTGGAACATGTCATTAGTTACGATGTGTTGTTAAGTATTTTGACTCTTTTGGATACCCAGATCGTTGATAAATGTTTGATAAGAGTATCCCTGAGTTGGAGGGGAAGAAAAGCCTTTATTGTTGTTGAATGGGTGATCTGAAGGCATCTCTTGAGTGTGTCTTTTAGTGAGGTTGAACCATTGCTCATCCAGTGACCTTGTAACCCCTGTCGGTTTGTAATAGCAAATAGCTATCTAGAACTGCTGAATATAGGATTGCGGGATGGGGGGTGGTATTGTCGAAGAGGCGGTAAACGCTCTGAAGAAGTTGGTATGCTTCAAAATGTCCACCGCAATCTTGTAGATTGGATTGCTTTGTTACTTTTCTGCATTCAGATAACAATTGCTTTTCCCTATTGGCACCAATCTAATGCGAGGCAAGATTTGTTCATCGGTGCGAATGGGTGGTGCCACAGCAGGTGCTTGTTCAATCGGAGCATTCACATCAGCCATTATATTTGCACAGTCACATTCACAGAACGATGGACATACAGATAGGAGATGTTAGATGTGAGCAGGTGCTCAGGAGTTAATCAGTTATGGATTATATCTAGGAAAAGGACACCTAGATCATGTTATGGTGAAGGTCAATAATTGAAGACAACTCTTGAGGCAACGGAAGTTGACTCTTGTAAGAGAAGACTTAACACAATGACTAAACCACAAGACCCGATAACAATTTACAAGCAATGAGAAGCAAAACGCAAGGGATACGTTACAATAGGCAAAACGCAATCAAAGGAATACTCAGGAATCAAAACGCAATGCAACAAAACGCAATGATTATTTTATTAGAAACCTAGTCAAAACGCAGTATAAGCAAAACGCAATCACACCAAACGCACTAGGCAAAACGCAACAATCAAAACGCAAGCACTATTATATTTAAAATAAGCAAAACGCAACCATTTAAGAAATTTTCGAAATAGAGGTTTTACTATTTAAATATTTTAAGTGTCTTCTATACAAAACGCAATGACTGCGTTTTGATCCTGTTAAATAGTTAAATATTCAAAACGCAATTGCATCTCAATGGGCAAAACGCAACATGGTTATCCAACCAAAACGCAATCTAGTCGTTCTTATCAAAACGCAACCAAAGAAATCCTAAGCAAAACGCAAACAAGAATTCCTAAGCAAAACGCAACCAAGTTTTCCTAATCAAAACGCAACCATGAATTTCTAATCAAAACGCAACCAACAACTATGAGGCAAAACGCATCCAAGACTGTTATGGCAAAACGCAATCAATAATGCTTAATCAAAACGCAGCCAAGAAACATTAAATCGCAACCAAGAGACATCAAAACGCAACCATGAAACATCAAAACGCAACCAAGAAACATCAAAACGCAACCATGAAAGCTTTTATAAGCAGATTCTAACTTTCGACTCGGGGGTTCTAATACACAATCAGATCTAGCCTTATGTTCTACGATGCTCACTAAACTTCTTTTACACCATACATACGAACCCGTTTTTGACTTAACAAGTCAAACTAAAAGCGAAAATCACACGGACAAATATCTAGAGGTCGGGGAAACAATTAGGACATCTACACAGCATCACATAAAGATTCTAACGAAATCCCAGCAGTCAAAACATAACGAGAAATACTAACCAAGATTCGGATAGTTATTTCGCACGAGATTCCTAAAAAACAGCAATTTAATGAGTTCAGGCAGAAATCTAGGTAATTCATATGTATATGATAGAGAACATTAAACATTTAATACCTAAGCTTGAAATATCACAAATGATTACAAATTAGGCAAAACGCAATGAGAGAAAATGAGAGAGAGGTTTGACTGGATTTGAGAGTTTTGACCAAGTCAAAACGCAATAACCTTTTATACTTAATCACAAGTTTCAGTTAATGGCATATTTTGGGTCCTCTCACTTTCTATCTAGGTATCATACTTTCATCACTTGACAGAGTATGGGCCCCTCCTTTTCTTATTTTTTTCTTTTAAAGGTTTGATAGCTACTAAGGGTTTGATGAAATTGCATAAGAGGCACAATTGGTCCTTTATATTTTATAAGCCTGGGATACAATTAGCAAATAGCACATAAGACCCTATACTTGCCTATAACCGACACATTTGGCCCTTGTTGGGTTAACTCAAGTTTAACTCCCCCTTAAACCATAACCCCTTTAGTTATCAAACCTATCTCAATGATGTATACAATGTGTTAAAATGCCCGTTAGATGCCATAAATTTGAACAATACTCTCCCCCTTAAACAATGACCCGTTTTCTATTTAAAGAGCTGTAGTCGTTGATTGAGTGTCAAATTTTATGAAATTCAAGTCTGATTGATTTTCAACACTAAGATTAAACCACCATGTGACATCCAAATAATTTTCTAAAGAATCACAAACGAAAAAATTATAAGGATAAAAGAAGTTATCTTCTAATCATGAAATAATGCATGAAGCGTACATTTGAAGAGGATGCCAGGATATTAAGTAATCCATGCCCAGGAGTGATCTTAATAACCCCTTGTTAGTGAACAACGTCTTTTTGGCGACGATCTTTCCTCATTTTGAAAATCGGGTTGCAGTCTGAAATAACTACAAGCACATTTTAGACATGTTTTGAAAAGTTTAAACTTCTGTTCGAGCTTCATTTAAAGGCATGTGTCATTATTGAATGACATTTCTAGGTCCGTAAATGTTATCGATAAACGGAAGACATGTCTTGGAATTTTATTTTATTTTGGTGTTTTATATTTTCTGATTTTTATGGATTTTTTGTAGGTTTTATATTTTTGTATTTTCTTTTTGATGATGAATATGTACATATTTACATAGGATACTTGAAGCAAATACGTTACTCATCCTTATCATCCTGAAGACGTTTGAGTGTCTCTGGCTTCATACTCTTCATGCCAAGCCGCGGGAGAATGAATTCAAATCGTTCTCTGGGCAGTGCCTTAGTGAATATATCCGCCAGTTGATACTCTGTCCTCACGAAATACAACTCAACCACTCCCTTCTCCACTTGTTCTCTGATGAAATGATGTCGGATGTCGATGTGTTTAGACCTGGAGTGCTGGACGTTGTTGCAGCATAGAGCTATGGCACTCTTGTTGTCACAATACAGAGGGATGTGATTGTATGCAAAGCCATAATCTGATAATTGAGACCGCATCCATAGGATTTGGGCACAGCAACCAGACATCGCGATGTATTCAGCCTCTGTAGACGAGATGGACATGCTAGTTTGTTTCTTTGATGACCAGCTAACTAACTTATCACCAAGGAACTGAGCACTACCAGATGTGCTTCTTCGAGTGTCTTGACAACCTGCATGATCTGCGTCTGCGTATGCTGTTAGTGCCATGGCGGTGTCTTTCGGATACCAAAGACCCATATTTATGGATCCTTGGAGATACCGAAAGACCCGTTTAACTGCTTCAAGGTGCTTTTTAGTGGGCTTAGATTGATATCTAGCACACATGCACACAGCAAAAACAAGGTCGGGTCTACTGGCCGTGAGATACATCAGGGATCCAATCATACTGCGATATTGGGTCTGGTCAACAGGGATCCCTGAGAGGTCCTCATCCAGTTTTGTTCGCTCTACCATGGGAGTGTCAACAGGGTCACTTTTATGAAGATCAAATTTCTTTAAAATCTCATTAGCGTATTTAGATTGATTTATGAAAATGCCTCTAGGATTCTGAGAAATTTGTAAGCCTAAGAAAAAAGATATTTGACCCATCATCGACATTTGAAATTTAGAGCTCATTTCATTAGAAAAACGGTCACAGTCTTTGGGGTCGGTTGAGGCAAATATGATATCATCAACATATATTTGAACATGAAGAGTGTGTTTGCCTGTTTTTCGAATGAACAAGGTTGGATCGACTACACCCTTGGAGAATCCTTGTGCCAGAAGAAACTTCGACAAAGTGTCATACCACGCCCGGGGTGCCTGCTTTAACCCGTAAGAGCGTCTTTAGACGTTAGACATGATGTGGACGATCTGGGTTAACGAAGCCTTCTGGTTGGCTCACATAGACTTCTTCTTTAAGCTCGCCATTTAAGAATGCAGTTTTCACGTCCATTTGATAAACTGTCATGTTTTTACTGGCAGCATTGGCAAGAAAATATTCTGATAGCTTCAAGTCTGGCGACCGGGGCGAAGGATTCTTCAAAATCAAGACCTTCTTCTTGACGATATCCTTTCGCTACAAGACGTGCCTTGTTTTTTAACACGTCACCATACTCGTCAAGTTTCACCTTATAAATCCACTTGAGAGCAATAATCATTGCACAGTCTGGAGGTGGCACTAATTCCCATATCGTCCAGTTGATAAAAAATTTTGGTTTCATCTTGCATGGCTTGAAACCAGCAGTCTTCAGTAACAGTAGATTTGAAGTTTTTTTATTCGACTTTGGGAAGTTTATGAATTATAGAAGCCACCATAGAGCATCTGTTAGAAAGTGATTCGAGTGGTACCGGTCGAGAAGGGTTCCCAATAATATTATCAAGAGGATGAGAGTCGGTCCATTTGCGGAGATGTTCATGAGGTTGAGTGGATTGGTTGGGTGTAGTAATCGTGAGTATCCCAGAAGATGATGCTTTAGAGTTTGGGTCTGGGGCAAACACATTAACAAATGGTTCATGCTCAGTTGCAGCAAACGGATTTACTTCAAAAGAATGCTCAGTTGCAACACCATGGATGTACCGAAGTATGATTGTTTTTTTTTAGATGAGCCGAGGATGATGTGTGAATGTTGCCTGATGATGACATCGTGTTTAAGAGGAGATAGATATTGATGGACGGTTGGAATGACCGGGTGGAACTGTTGGGGACTTGAGGAATTTGATTGATCACCCGTTGGAGTCTCTTAATATTCATCAAACATCTGTTGAAACAGCACCCAGCTCTAAATATTTATTTGGTGGGAAAGTACATCGGAATAGCAGAGCAGATTTAGGTACGAGCCCGAACTTTAGGTCAAGGCTGTCAAAAGGTTAGGATTGGGTCCCTCTTCCCCCCCCCCCCCCCCCCCCCCTCCCTTCCGTCCCCCCACATGAACTAGAGTTGTACTGGATCCGTGTGCTCAGTTTGTCAAGATGTACGTGAGTAGTTTCTCCATTATTTGTCGGGTCCGTTTGTTGTAGATTCTGTAACCCTTCCTGTTTGGTGTGTAACCAACAAAGAACCCAATGTCTGCTTTAGCTTTCAATTTGCCAAGATCTTCATTGTCGTTTGTTGGGTAGCAGAGAGCCCCAAATATATGTAGGAAAGAGAGATCCGATTTCTTGTCATGCACTAGTTCATATGGGGTTTTGTTGTGAAGAGTATGTATAAGGGATCGGTTTTGGGTGTAACAGGCAGTAGCCACAGCTTCTGCCCAAAGAAACAAGGGAGCCTTGGAGAATATCAGCATTGTCCGAGCAGCTTCAACAAGAGTGCGATTCCTTCGTTCAACAACGCCATTCTGCTGAGGAGTTCTCAGAACGGTCTTCTCGTGGGTAATGCCAATGCTTTCATAGTAATCTGTCAAATTTTTATTAACGAATTCGGTGTCATTATCAGTCCGCACGAACCGAACAGTTTTGTTGAGACCTACTTAAAGTTGTTTTAATAGATTGATTACAAAAACGGGAGTCTCATCCTTGGATCTCAAAAACTTCACCCATGTAAACCTGGAGTAGTCATCGACTATTACCAAAATGTATTTCTTCCCATTTATACTATGCACTCTTAGCGGTCCACATAAATCCATGTGAATGGTGTGTAAGACTTCTGTAATGGTGTTAATCGTCTTGGGTTTGTGGGTAGCTTTCCTGCTCTTTCCAAGTTGACATGTCGAACACAAATGATCCTTTTCAAACTTCAACTAAGGTAAACCTCTAACAAGATCTTTACGAGCTAGATCATGAGAGTGCCAACAGTTTAGTAATTCAGGCGACGATGCCCATCAACCAGGATTGTTCTGGAGGCCTTGTGACAGTAAGCAAATGGGAGAGGACCTCATCATGTCTTCAACAGAAATGGTGTAAAGGTTCGTACCACGGACTTTCCTTTTAATAAGGTCGACACCATCTAAGTCTCGGACGAAACACGTGTGCTTTCTGAAGGCAACTTCAAGATCTGAAATCACAAAAATTGACCGACAGAGAAAAGGTTGTGTCCAAGTCCTTTACATTTAGTATTACCCTGGAATTACACTTTCAACCAATTGACATAATTCCCCATATCTCTCATAATTTACAACAAAATGGTCGTTCCCGAATCGATACAGTCTAATAAACGTTTTTACGAAATTACGGAGCGTGGTGGAGCAGCGATCTCCAGTCATATGTTTTGAGCAGCCTGAGTCTAAATACCAGAGAACGATCTGTACAACCTGCATTTGAACAAAGGCAAAAATGGATATTTGGATACATTGGATCCCCAATTGCAATTAGGGTCCGGTTGGTTAGTGCACGCAAGATTATACGCTACAGGGGCAATAGTTTCCTGTGGATCAGCTTGCAAACAGTCACTCTTAACGTTAAGTAGACCTACTAAAGTGCACTTTCTTCCCTAACGGGGAAGTCTACCAGTGGCTTTTCCATTTGTTTTGCAGGCAAACCTTAGATGGAGTATTCCTAGTTAGAGGCCACTGATCTCCTAAAGGTAATAGTCTGCCAGTGGGTCGCCACTGATGGCCGATGGTGGTAAACAATTTCCCTGTGTGTAACACCTCCAAAAATCACTTACAACGCAGCGGAATACCAAATGGGGTGTCTACTTCGTATATAACAGCAATTGATAAGAGATCCGACCTCTAGGTGTCGTTTGAATAATAAACTTTTGTTGATTTAATAAAAAATCTGAATTTAATAATAATTTGTCCCATATTTGCATCACAATGAAAGCTTGAAGTAAAGATCTTATGTCACATCAAATAGTCCAAGCATCTAATTCACCTGAGAAAAACTGCTTTAATGTGTCAACATTGAAGTGGTGTGTTCATGATTAGTTTAAATATAAATGTAATTCCATGTATATAACTAGTACTATGTATAAATCCCAAAGATTTATAAGAATGCATTAAAAACATTTTGTATGTCATCAAAGTACCAATCTTATCCCAAGATGTTTATAAGTAATGCATGACAGATGTAATGTCACCAAAATGTTCCAAGTATGTATGTGTCGGGGGGCCCTGTAGTCCCCAACAATGATCCGACATGTTATAACGTTCGTTTACCTGGTGATAGCTAATCACCCGAACGGGGGTTGTCAATCCCGAATAGATCTATTTTATATCATTCACGTGGACATCACGCTATAATGTTCGTTTACCAAGTGATCGCTAATCACCCGAACAGAGATCCACACCTGAATAGATCTATTTTCATAACATTCGCGCTCACCCTCCAAGTGATTTACAGTTCATGACGCTGTGACGTAGACTTGTATGTACCCTAATTTGGGCAGGGATACAAATAATGCGTATATATATATACTCCCGTTACCGGTGTCCCCTCCAAGAACACCCGGGCAGTAATGTAATGCGTATATACTCCCGTTACCGGTGTCCCCTCCAAGAACACCCGGGCAGTAATGTAAAAATATGTACTCCCGTTACCGGTGTCCCCTCCAAGAACACCCGGGCAGTAGTTTTATTGCTATCAGTTCAATTAGCCTAAGCTAATCCGAAATTATTTCAAATGTAAAGTATGCATTTGTGACCAAAAATGAAGTCAAATAATGTATCCCATAGCGAGCTATGCAAATAAGTATGTAAACCAATTTGTAAACAATCCTGTAAATGCATTTGTAAACAAGCATGTTCTCACCCCAAATATATGTGAAACCAGTAAAAATGGGGGCTATAACTATCACCTAATCCTTTAACCAATCACATTGTTATAAGATAACCAAATATAAGATTTTGTAGACAAGCATGTATCCCCCTCGCGGGTTATAAAACATTCAAAATATGAAAAGCGAGGTATGAAATCAATTGATTAAAGGACACGATCAATTAATCAATTAAATCACAATGAATCTGCAACGATCTCGACCACGACCTATAATTATGTCGTTCGATTATAACACATAATAAATACAAACGACACATTTAGAGGTCGTTCTCTTGTATCTAGCGCTGTGTATTATAAAGTAGCACCCCATGTGGTATTCCGCTGTGCTGTATAATTTTTGGGAGTGTTACACACTGTCTGGAGGTGGTACTAATTCCCATACGTCTAGTCGATCAAATTCATGAATTTCTTCTTGCATGGCTTGAAACCAACAATCTTCAGTAACTGCAGATTTGAAGTTTTTCGGTTCGACTTTGGACAATACGGAATTGTAGAAACACCACAAAGCATCTATAGCAAGCTGTTTCCGAGTGGATACTGGTCGAGAGGGATTCCCAATAATGTTATCAAGAGAATGGGAATCAGTCCACTTCCGGATATGTTCATGAGGTAGAGTGGATTGGTTGGTTTCAGGTATGGTGATTTCCCCAGATGATGAAGCTTCAGAGTTATAGTCTGGGGCGAACACATTAACAAATGGTTCGGGATCAGCTGCAGCAAACGGATTAACTGCTGCATATTGCTCACCTGCTACACCATGATGTACCGAAGAGGAATGGTGATCCAGTGGTGATGAGATATGACTTCCCGATGGTGCGTCGAGATCAATAGAAATAGACACTGATGGACCTGTAGGAATGACCGGGTCTTGTGCTACATTAGGAATAGGATCCTGACGGATACCCGGTGGATTAAAATATTCATCAAACATAGGTTGGAATAACATCTCCAATTCTTTATTTGTGGGAGGTACATATGGTATAGCAGGAGCAGGATTGGGTACGAGCCCTGAACTTATAGGTCCAGGCGTCAACAGGTTAGGAGCGGGTCCTGGACTGGATTGTACAGGAGCCATTTGCTCAGTCAGCTCATCGAATTGAACGTGAATAGTTTCCATGATTTGTCGGGTTCGTTTGTTGTAGATTCTGTAACCTTTTCTGCTCGGTGCATATCCAATGAAAATTCCAATATCAGCCCTTGGTTGTAGTTTTCCAAGATTCTCGCTGTCATTTGTAGGGTAACAAAGAGCACCAAAGACCCATAGAAAAGAGAGATCCGGCTCTTGTCATGCACTAGTTCATATGGGGTTTTGTTGTGAAGAGTATATATAAGGGATCGGTTTTGGGTGTAATAGGCAGTAGCCACAGCTTCTACCCAAAGAAACAAGGGAGCCTTGGAGAATATTAGCATTGTCCAAGCAGCTTCAACAAGAGTGCAATTCCTTCGTTCAATAACGCCATTCTGCTAAGGAGTTCTCAGAATGGTCTTCTCGTAGGTAATGCCAACGCTTTCATAGTAAATCTGTCAACTTATGTATAACGAATTCGGTGCCATTATCAGTCCGCAACGAACCGGTCAGTCTTGTTGAGACGACTTGAAGTTTTTTTAAAAGATGGATTATTAAAAACAGGGAGGGTCTATCCTTAGATCTCAAAAACTTCACCCATGTAAAACCTTGGAGTAGTCTTCGTACTATACCATAATGTTTTTCTTCCCATTTATACTCTGCATCTTAGCGGTCCACAGAATTCCATGTTGAAGGGTGGTGTAAAAACTTCCGTAATGGTGTTAATCGTCTTGGGTTTGTGGGTAGCTTTCCTGCTCTTTCCAAGTTGACATGCCGAACACAAATGATCCTTCTCAAACTTCAACCAAGGTAAACCTCTAACAAGATCTTTACGAGCTAGATCATTGAGAGTGCCAAAGTTTAAGTGATTCAGGCGATGATGCCATAACCAGGATTTGTTCTTGGAGGCTTTAGATAGTAAGCAAATGGGAGAAAACCTCATCATATCTTCAACAGAAATGGTGTATAAGTTCGTACCACGACTTTCTTTAATAAGGTCGACACCATCTAAGTCTCGGACGAAGCATGTGTGCTTTCTGAAGGCAACTTCAAGATCTGAATCACAAAATTGACCGACAGAGAAAAGGTTGTGTCCAAGTCCTTCTACATAGTATACCCTGGAAATTACACTGTCACCAATGACATAATCTCCATATCCTATAAATTCGCACCAAAATGGTGTCGAATCGAACAGTCCCAATAAACTTTTTCACGAAATTCCTGAGCCATGAGCGATCTCCAGTCATATGTTTTGAGCAGCCTGAGTCCAGATACCAGAGAACGATCTGTACAACCTACATTTGAACAAAGGAGAAAATGGAGATTTAGATACATTGGATCCCCAATTGCAATTGGGGTCGAGGTTTGGTTAGTTGCCACACAAGTTATACGCTACAGGGGCAATATGTTTCCTGTGGATTAGCTGGCAATACAGTTCATTTCTTAGAGCAGTAGACCTAACTAAAGGGCACTGTCTTCCTAACGGGAGAAGTCTACCAGTGGGCTTCCATTGTTTTATAGGCAAGACCTTAGGTGGAGTATTCCTAGTTAAAGGCCACTGATCTCCTAAAGGTAATAGTTTGCCAGTGGGTCGCCACTGATGGCCGATGGTGGTAAACAATTTCCCTGTGCTTTCAAACTTGCTTAACTTTTTACCCGCCACACTTTAGTGCACGAGGATGCTTCTCACACATCTCAGAAAGCACAACATAATTGTTCTGATAACAAAAATTTAAGCATTTGTTACAAGTTTTGCAAGAAGTTGATTAGAATTTAAAATTAATTACAGTAGCTTATAGATAATACTAAATCTAACCGATTCTTATGTTTTCTCATTTGACTTATTTCATCCTAGAATGGGCTTCTACTTGTTTCAATAGGCACTTTTAGTTGGCAGGGTCCTATTCTTTCTTTGTATTGCTCCTAGCTTTTGAATGCTAGATGCTGAGGCACCTTTTACTCCTGTCAGAGGAATTCCAAGAACGGTTAGTTGAATTTATTTTGTAGTGTTCACTGGTGGTGGTGCTGTTATGAGTCGAGGTTTCATGTGGTTCGAAAAAAGTAACTCCTTTTTCCTAGTGAATTGGTAGAGGGCATTTTGTTATGCGAGGGCCAAAGTCTTTAGACATCGTGCCTATTACATATTCTAACAGCTCCTGAGAGTGTTTAGTGTAACGGCAAGCAGATGCAAGAGAGGTATCCAATGGTCTTTCTACCTTAGCTTCCTCTACTATTTCACGAAGGGTTTCTACATTTTCCTTAAGGCGTTTGATATAGTGTAGATGCACTTCTCGATTCTTTTTGAGTCAAGAAGGAATTGGTTCAACATCTATAGGATATCTTCCAGGAGCCAGCATCTTAGGTGTACAATCAGGTATAGTGACACATTTGGAATTCTCTCTAGTTGATCCTTAAGGTGCTCAATTCAGATAACAAAAGAGTTGTTCAGGTCAGTGGTTTGGCTCGCGTTATTTTATTGAATCATAAAACTCCTTATATTGCTGCTTAACTTTGAATTTTCTGCCTAAAGCATTCATTGTGATCGTGAAGGGCATTGAGCTTTGCAGTTAAATCTTTGTTCTGAGAAACTAAAGCCTTAAGGTCAAAAGTGGGATCTATATCACTATTTCTCTTTGTTAAGCGAGAGATTTTCTCCTTTAATTCATGAATCGTATTACCTCGACTTTGAATCTGTTCATTTAGTTTCCCAATCACAAACAGTGAATCGAATGAAGGAGCATCCGAAGATGTCACTGGTTTTTTGTTTCCAAAACGTTCTTTGAGATTTTGATACTTTAATTGTAAGTTGAAGTGTTCAACTTCAAGTTTGGAAAAATGTTATATCCATTGATCGTGTCATCATGTTGAAATCTTGTTTCTCAGATTTAAATTTTTTGATTCAATGGCGCGGCAATACGTTTTTGAGGCACTAGTGAATGCATAGGCAAGTCAAGAAAAATCTAGACACAGTTGAGTACAGAATCGTTTGCAGTATAACAAAACATCTTTGGACAAGGCTTCTGTAACTAAGTTCTCATTTGTGAGGAGAAGGTTTTTCTGTTTAATCTCACCACTTTCGTTAGTATTGTCTTATTTCTGGTCCCTTCGGTTTACCCAAATTTCAAAAATCGGCTTTCATTGCCTACTTCAGTGATAAAGATTTTGAATTCCTTCAAAATGTTCTTTGAGTAGATTGAAAAATGGAATTACTTCGGTTAAGTAACACCTTTTTGTTTATTCAAAACCCCTTTCCCCTTCTGTTATGCCCGTTGGGTGTGATACGGTTTTTACCTGTTTTCTCAAATCCAAAATCGTTGAGTATTACATACAGACCAATATTTTACTTGACTTGTAGTTGGAATGCGTTCTATGGACAGAGGGCAGGTGTATTAGGTGATCACAGTCGCAGGTGGTAGGAAGAAGGGGTGTTTGCATTGGCCTTTAACTCTTCGGCCTTACGTTTTTCAAGATATAAGGACCAAAATACTTGCTCATGTGTCAGTTGAGTCTGAGGGGTGAATGTTTCCATGAAATTTTCTTTTGAGTGGTTAGGAGGCGTAATGTTAACCCTCTTTTCCACACAGGCAGAGTCATTCATTTTCACATGCAGTTTATTCCTAGTAGCTTCAGCTAACTCTAGTTCTTCCTCAGACGATGGAACCATTACCGGCACATGATGAGGCTTAAGAAGTTCATCACCATCATATAGTGTCGGTTGGGCCTTTTTGGCCTGTCTGAGGTAAAAAGGGTTCTGGGCACCTAGTGCAGTTTTAGTCTTTTGGTCATACACCTGAGTAGGATTTAACATCATATGGACAGTTTGAATGGATTGATCTTGTGAGTGAAGCTTATTCTCAAGTTTATCATTTAGGTGTTCAGATGAAAAATCTGTCAGGAATTTTTGACTTTTCTCGTTTAAACTCTTGTTTCTATGTCGTTACTGTTTTCTTCAAATATCTTATTGTTTTCATAGTTGATTTAAGTTGTAACTTGAATGAATGGAAAGTTCTGTTTTAAGATTTTCTCCTGTTTTATTATGATTTTTGAATAAAGCAATACGATTTGATCAATCCATTAGCCTGTTCACGTTCAATCAGTTCAACTTAGCACGTTGCTCATAAATGGAACCTGTTCTTGTTGTCTTAAGTTCAAGAGCTCTTGGGTCATGAGGAACATTTGCAATCATTATCAGGCGATACACATGACACTACTTAGAGCGAAGATGGACAACTTGGTAACACCAAAATTCATGACGACAATATTGTTCATATGGAATAACATTACTGTTACCATATGGACACTAGTTGAGTCAATAACATTTGACGGTTGTACTTTATTATGAATCTCATGTTCGTCCTGATTAGAAACACTATGATCAATAGCATTTTCCAGAATATGTACCTCAGATAAGATTGATGCATTAGATGGACCAGCTTGTGGATTTGCTGACCCGACTGAGGACAAGTTGGCCATGAATATAGACTGAGCAGTCGGTTCATCATCAACATCTGAATCAAAAATGCGTAATTTATCTGCCTAGAAGATGTTATCCTCAATCAGAGCGAAGTCTTGGACTGGTTTATTATCTACATCTGCATCAAGGTGAGACCGGTTCTCCAGCTGAAAAAGTAGTTCCTCTTCATCCAAAACTGCACCATTCTCTTGGGCTTGCATCAGCAGCATCTTGTCCTTGAAATAATCAGAATTCTGTGGACGCTTTGGCTGAGTACAGTTCCTTGCAATATGTCTAACTCCATTACAATTATAACACTTGACTGGTTTCCCTTGACCTGCATTGGCATTCCTAGCTCTATTATGTGCACCCCTATTTCCTGCTATACCATTTCCCCGAGCAAAATACCCTCAAAAACTAATAAAACACAACATTTAAGTTACTAAGATAATAACTCTGATTTGATTCATGTCGCTCTTGAACATTCTGAACGACAACCCGACCATCTTGAATAGTTGCTTGATTTCAAGTGTTGGATGAGGTTCGAAGTTGATTGTTGGTCTGAGGAAGTGTTGCTCTAAAGGTATTGGGAAGGAGTGCCATTTGTTTGGTTAGGTTGTCAAGTATTTCATCAGTTTGGTGTATCCGGAATCAATTTATGGGTTTCAGGGAAAATGTAGATTTTGTGGTGAGTTGAAGGTATGTTGTTGAGTAGGATATTGATGAGACTGGACATGTGATGATTGGCCATGAGGTTGGACCGTTGACACAAATGCAAGTTGATCATTCGTAGCAGGAGTGATTCTCTCAATAATTAGTCGATTTTGTGTAGCATGCTTCTTATATTGTTTTAAGTATGCATACAACTGTTCGTGATTTATCTCTTTTAGACCTTTGTTGAGTTTAACGGCTGTCACAAACCTATCCCATATAAGGTGACATATTGTTCATGAACTTGGAGTTCAGTTGAATGTTAGGCATTGTCATTCTGATATTCCTCATGTCGTTGACCAGCTTGTGAAAGCAAACATAGTATCATGATATTTTCACTGGAGCATCTTGAACCTCTCAAACTCATTAGTACAACTAAGATTCTCTATATTCTTTTGTAAGTTTCAGAACCCGCCAGAAGCATTTTTGACGTTGTACCAAATTACTTTGCTTCTAGTTGTGATTTGATGAGCTTGTAGATATCTTTGGGGTAGGGGGGGGGGTCCCTTGGGGAAAGCATAATATTGGTGGGAAAGGAATCTGCATCATATCGTTTCTTCTCCGTGTCACTGAGATCCTAATATGTACGAGGCCTTCCGGTCCAAGAAGGACACTCCCTCCGGGGTAGTTCGAGTGCATTACCCTTGTGTTCTATGCTCAAATGGTCCTTGATCAAATCGACTGAGAATTGGAAAATCATTTTCCTTTCCCCTACAGTACAATCGGGATTCATTATGACATGTATCGTTAATCAGCTCCTATCGGCATAGAAGGCGGGTATCGGAACCGGCCTCTTGGAAATATCATTGAATTACTGGACTTGGTTGATAAATACTTGTATTTTGATAAAACTTTGGATAGTTAAATGATTTGGTGATTGTATGTTAAAATTGATGATTGTTGTTTGATTATGTGTATGTTGTTTGATTGTGATTTGGTTTGGTTCGAAATAAGTTAACGGTAATGAAGATAATGATACTTAGGCAAAAAAGCAGTGGAAGAAGCCTAGACATAAAAGCAGCGAAGAAATGAAATTTTGCCCAGAGTAACTGTTTATCAAATGCAATATGTCTTCAACCAAAACGCATTGAAGGTCTTGAGCAAATGCAATGATAGGTCTTGAGCAAAAAACGCAGTGGTGTTGAAGCAAAAACGCAATGATGAATGAAAATTTTGCCAGGGGGAGTAACTTTTTTCAAAACGCAAATATTGGTCTTAAGCAAAAACGCAATGGAGGTCTTGAGAAAAAAGCATGATGTTGAAGCAAAACGCAGTGATAGCTTGAAGCAAAATGCAATGAGGTCTTGAAGCAAAACGCAGTGAGGTCTTGAAGCAAAACGCAGTGAGGTCTTGAAGCAAAACGCAATGAGGTCTTGAAGCAAAACGCAGTGAGGTCTTCAAGTAGGAAAAATGCAACCTTCAATAACCAAAATGCAGTGACCAAAATGCAACCCCAAATACGACAAAATGCAATACTGTTGTACGATACAAAACGACAAAACGCAGTGTACTATTTGAGGCAAAACGCAACCAAGAATGTCTCAAAGGAGGCAACACGCAGTGAAGAGAATACGAACTTTTTCACCTAAAAAATCACCCCTTTTGAACGTTTTTTGCTTGGTGTTCTTTTGTACACCTGATCTGGAAGGTTATCAACAACTATATAAACACTAACTTTAACATCACCAAACGTGAGAATCACAAGGTGTCAAGAAAAACCATAAACCTTTAAGAACCAAACTTTTGATCTAAAACTAACCAGAAACGCACACACAATCTATCTAATCATCCTATGGGCTCTGATATCAATTGTAGTATATTGGATATCACGATACAAGCTTAGGAATGATGGGTTGCCAAATTTCTAGAGAGAGAAAGTGACTAGTCTAGTGAGAGAAAAACACTTAAGTGTGTGTATTATCAAAATGAATAACCAACCCCTTCCCATGGCTGGAAAGGGGTATTTATACAAACTACGTTTTGGTGCCCTAAATGCGACATGGAGTGGGCTAACAAGTGGTAAAGTCCTGGCCCAACACACACATTAGGAGTACGGTAACTAAAGGATTAAAACTAAAAAGGGGGAAACCTACGAGCAACCTTTGATCGATATAACACGGGATGTGACCGAGTCTTTACAGGATTTGTCATAATCCTAACCTTAGTGACTCTATTTTTTCTTGTGAGGGTTAGTGTACGATTTAGTTGGTATGTTCCGTAAACTTGAAATATATTTGAGTGGTTTGATTATATCGTTCTGTTATAGGAAGGTGTGAGAACGTGAATGGTCACGGGGAAGTTGGAAGGAATTTTAGTGATCGAGTTTGAAACCTAATCATACTTTTCTTGTGTAAGCTTTAAAAGGTATCTTGACCTATCTTAGGTGGAAGTGAGATTTTAGGTATATCGTTGAGTAGGATTGATTGGAAAATGTTTAAGGCAATAATGTTGATGGTGTAAACTTTTGAAACGATTTCTAGAAGGGTAGAGACCAACCCAAGGTTTTGACCAAGTAAGGTTTACTTAGGGATTTTGAGTGAATATTGGCAAAAAGAACCGTAGACGTTCTTAAGAAAGTAGAATGTGAGTAGTGTTATGTAGGACACATACCATGTATGGTTAGTCCCGTTGGTTGAACAATCAAAAATTTTGGCGATGCCAATTATGAGAGAACAGTCGTCACGTCAAGGACTTGATTGTTATCAGACACCCGACTAAGACTATGTGACCTAAGATTAATGGTAGAAAAAACTATCATGATTTTGTGAATGGTATTAGAGGATTTTGTGATTTTGTGATTTTGGCCGTAGAGTAACCATGAGAAAGTGTAAGAGTTAGACTGTGAAAAAAGTTAGTCTTTAGAGGAATCGTAAGAAACCTTGCTTGAAAAGACTAAACCCTAGTGATTTGATGTGATTCGTCGAGGAATGGAATTTCATGTCGATGCTGTGATTCGATGATTTGAGTTGAATTTCAAGGCAAAATTCTTTTAAGGGGGTTAGACTGTGATAACCGGAAATTTGCCCAGGGTTAAGTATTATAAAATATTATAATTTCATATTTTTAAGTCTTTTGATCTTGTTAGTTTTTCCTGTTGAAAGTAAAAAGTTGACATTCAGTTGACTATTTTTTCGTAAAAGGTTATGGTTTCTAATGGAGTTGGAATGGAAGTTTTGAATCCTGAGAGGGAGAATACTTTTGATTCGGCTTTTCCATTTCGAAGTATTTGGTTGGCTTTTTAAGTATTCTGAGAAGCTTTCCGTGAATTTTTGAAAATCTTTAGTAACGTAGCGCGTATCAAGGCACGACTGTTGTTTGGAATTGTTTAGTGATTTCAAAAGTGGTAATGAGCTTATTTATTTAACTAAATTCATGATTTTGGAAAACGTTGGTTTAAAACGTAAATCGTTGGTGTGTGATTTAGAAGTTTTCAAAAAAACGGTCATTTTCTTGAAATTCGATAATAGACCGTTAGGGTCGTTAAAGTGTAAATTTTGAGCAAGTTGGTTTTGACAAAGCATATTTTGGGGATTTAATTTTTTTTCATAATTGTGAGGATGGTTCGGTTGAGTTTTTAACAAAATTCATGTTTTCGGTCCTAACCCGGCCGCGTCTAAATAGAATTTTGTAGTAGATTAAAGTGATATGTGTCGTATAAATAACCTAGATTTATGGAAAAGTGATTTTAAACACAATGGGAAATTATTAACTAAACTTGGGTAAGTTTTTAAATCATCAAACGTGAGCTTTTAAGTGATCTCCGACACCAAAATAAGAACCCTAATCGGATGAGATAAGCTATGAGGAGGTAAGATGGCTATTCTCTAGCAACATTTTTCAATTAGTACCCTTATATTCTCCACCACCTCAAATATTATTCATTTACTCATTTTGAAATCAAACACAAAAAAAATTCATCTCTCTTCTCTCTCTCTATTTCAGACGAAGCACCAAGGGAACAAGAAACATTTATTTTTGAAGATTACCAAGAACACGAGGTTAAAATATCAATAGTGAGTTGATTTCTTGATAGACGCGGGTTTATAGAAAAAAAGGGTTTTTGGGTTCTCCTTCTTGCGTCAAAAAAAATCTAACCAAAAAACTCTCCAAAGTTGTAAGTTTTCTAAATTTAATTTAAGGTTGCTAACTTATTTGATGATTTTTGGTGTCTTAACACTAGTTGTACAAGTTTATCATTGTGAAATCGAGTTTTTGAAAACGAAACGAATGACAAAAAGGTGTGTTTGGTTGCGTTAAACTTGAACAATAAGGGAACAAGGGTCGAAAGTTTGAATATTTTGGTTGTGGTGGTATTTTTATGATTTTGTCAAAGTACTTTTGAGCTTATTTTGGAAAATGCTTAAAAATAAGCTCACTTTGGGCTAATTTATTTAACTTTTGGGCTTATTTGATTCGGTTTGGGCTCGGCCCAACCATATTGATGGTTTTGGGTTTGGTTGAACGTGGTCCAACAAGAGAAAAGGGCTCGGCCCATTTGTTTGGCTTGTAGCTTATGTGATGTCGAGCTTATTAAAGTTTCAGCTTAATTTGATCTTGGCTTATTTGGTTTCGGGCTTATTGTTTCGACTTATATTTTTGGGGTTGCGAATTATAGATTTCGGCTTATATATTGGGCTTATGGTTATTTGGGTTTCGGCCCATTTGACGTGGCATATTGGGTTTTGGTTTACGACTTGGACTTTTATATAACTAGGACTTTGGTTTTGGTTGGGCTTGAATATGTAAATGATGGACTTGTAAAATTTAAGGCTTAACATTTGGCTTTCGGGCCTAATAAAAGAAAATTTGGTAAATGGGATACTACGATGAATGAATGGATTTAAAATAGTTACGGAAGTGGAAAATGATTTAAATTGGACGATTTTGGTCACGTTTGGATAAACGCGATGAAAGTATAAACAGTTTGGCATTTGTCAGAATTTTTGGAGAATAGCGAAATAATTATTTTATGTCACCTCGACTAAAGGATAAAAAGGGTAATTTTTGTAAATAAGAGTTAAGAGTAAACGATTGATCATGGACACGCAACGATGATAAATATTTTATACTTACCCGTTAAGCCTGATATAGAGACGAAGATAATAAAATATTATTATTGTTATGTATATTTATATATTTAAATATATATATATATATATATGTATATATATATATGTATATATATATATATATATATATGTATATACATACATACCTTAACGTTGCAAAAACATCTACTCATTTATCTTCGATCTTTGGACTCCCACTTATCTCTCGTCAGATTTTCTTAGACCGTTTAGTCGGTTGTCTTGTTTTCATTATTGGATTTGTTTTGAGTATTCGGTGTTGATGTTGCACTTAGCCCAAGTGCATTGAGTCGTTTTGCGTAATTACCACCCAACCATGTTTTTGGATAAAGGTTTCGAAATGAGGATAAAGAGTTTGGTAAAAGATAATGGTTTTGTTATGAGATAGCGGTTTTGAGATAAAGAATAAAGGTTTTGTGATAATGAAAGAGGTTTTCGTAACAGAATTGAGGATTTTGGTGTGAGTAAAGACGAACACTTGTACAATAAGAAAACTGTGTACAAACATTAATAAAGCGTCGTAAATGATTAGGTAGTGACCGGGTAGTGCTGTGCACTTGCGTTGAGATTATTTGTGCGTTGAGTTTGAGATTGTGCAGTTTGCGTTATTTGCTTTCGAGGGGAGTTCTCGTAGCCCCATTTTTCTATTGTTTTTCCGTTGGGGGAAAATGATACTCAAATGTGTTTTGAAATGGTTTAAATTGAACTATGCGAAATGTGGTTTGTTTTTGGGACAAGATAAGTGCTTATGACTGCTATGTGAATATTGTGTGTTGCATGATTGTTTAGATCGGAAGGGTACGCCTATTAGAGTATTTGTATGATTATTTGGATCGGAGGGGTACGCCTATCCCAGTATTTGTATGGTTATTGGATCGGCTGGGTACGCCTACCCTAATATGTATGAGGTCCTGCCCTAATCTAGTGCTCTAGCTGGTAGGCCCTGTAGGTGCGCAAGTGACATATTTTGCTACCTGACTAGCGGGGATGCTAAGCCAGGGTGATCAACTAGCGGGATTGCTAGGTCGTGTTACATGATTAGCGAGGATGCTAAGTCATGGGTTGTTTGCATATATTCAATTGACAATTGACACTATTGTCTTATGTTTTGAGATATTAGCACAACTTTTGGTTTGGAGTCAAACCTACGAGCTCACCAACATTATTGTTGACGTTTTCGAGTATCATTTTCAGGTGTGTCAATTAAAGGTATGTGAATGATGATTGGAAGATCAAAGATGTGTACCCAAAGGGGTTGGGTCAAGATGGGTTTGGTTTATTTTACTGCCAAGTCTTAAGTTGTAAAATTAATGTAAATCCAAATTTCTTTTCTTTGTAAATTGTAAAGGTATGAATCTTGTATTGGTGGCATGAACCGGTATCTCGTCATCCCGTGTTTCGCCATGACGGGGTTGTGACAAAATGAGTCCTCTTGTATTCTATAAAACGCTAACTCAATTCTGATTATCAAAGCTCTTGCAAAGGCCAAATAAACTTCTTTCTAAAATAGCATTGATCGTACGTTGAATTGCCAACAAGCAAAAGTAATCATTGGACCTTAATATGGATTTTACAATGATTCTTTAATCTTTATAACGGGCATTACCCCCGTTTATTGGTCAAACCAAGTCAAAGCCACTTTGTGTAAATGCATCCTTTCCAGTTAAGGGATATGCTTACTTATGATTGAATAGTACTTATCTTGTTTGCATCAAATGACTAATGATCATATACCATTGTTGCTCGGTTTTACAATTGATCCTATATGTTACATGTTTGACTCCCTCATTGGTTAACTATGTCAAAGGTTACTTTGCATAAAACGCATCCATTACCATGATAGGATAAATGCTTTACTTACGATGCAATAACTAGCTTATTTAGCATTCAAGAATGATTAGTGATCAATCCATTGTTGATTAGCATGGATTAAAGTCTAAGCTGACATAATTGAGTCTTGTGGTTTTTAGCAGTTAATCATTACTTTATCTTTTCTTCTTCTCTTACCTTTACAAAATGTTTTACAAACTCACATGTATTCCTTACATGTACAAGTCCTCACTTCCTCCATACTCTTCTATAACCCATTCTATCTAATCACTTGTTTACCATTCTTACCCAACAAGTGATTTCATTCTTCCATACACACTCTAATAATCTTCTTCCTAACAAATCTCATAATCACTTATGCCCACTCTTTTCACTCTTATTGGCAATGTGATTATAACCCAAATCAATCCTTTGATTTCTCCTAAACACAATCGGCTTTATACTTATATTTTCTTTAAGACCACTCTTCAAGCCTAATCTACCTTAATACACATAAACCTTCAACAAATAAACCTCAAACCTTATCCTCAAAAATTCCAACTCACATTCCCTTACACAATGTACTTCTTTTGTACTTGTTGTACCCTTATGTCTCCTACATTCCTAACGAAAATCTTCTATATCTTTTTAAAACATTCTCCACCACATTATATAACTATTCTTCTTCCTTCTTCCATACACAATTCATATTAACGCATACACACACACTTCTTCATCCTAACCCTTGATCAAGCCATGTCACTAATCCAAGTTCGCACATTCCTTCTTTCTCAAAACTGGATTCTTTTCAAACAGACCATAAACAAAACAAGCTTTCACGCTACACAATGCTCAATCCACCTCTTCAATCCAAACTCCTCATTTTCTTCTTAACATTGATTGATGGCCTCATCTTAAAACAAACACATTCATCTTACAAATTACTTCTTCTCACTAACATAAAACAAACACATAACCCTCTTATCTCCTTTGTTCTTGCCATCAAACCTAGGTCTCTTTACATCCTCACCTGTATTTCTAACTAAGATAAAGAGGATCACCTTCCTATCACATCATGTCACATCATGACAATCACACACACAATCATCCTTCTTATCTAAAATGTGTGTGTTAACTGAGATTGAAATTTAAATTTTAAATCTTTCCCCCTTTTTCACCAAGCAAAGAATATTCCAAGAGTATTCTATTGGTTCCTAACTAGCCCTTTCTAATCTTTAGGAGGACCCCAACTAGGCTAGTTACCACTTTCAGAAATACCCAAAATACCCTTTATGATAACTCTTTTCTCTCTTTACTTTATCGGACAAGCAAAACGTTTTTACTACACAAATGTTTTTTTCACTATGCTATTTGAGTTGCGTAAACCCTTGTGTAAGAATGATTGAATGGTCACAGCGTGAAGTACAATTAGTATTTAACAAGTGTAGGTATTTAAAACGCCAAGATCCTGAAGAAAAACAATTTTGAGAAACTGGCATGCTGGTCACGCGCTGACGCGTGGGCAACGCGCTAGACTCAAAATGTTTTTCAACATTTTGGGATCCTTGGCCTATAAATACCCACCCTTGGCCTTTGTATTCCTCACCTCTTACAAACATTCTTTCCTCTCTTTTCTCTCCTCTAATCCTCTAACTCTAAACATCAAGTGTTCTTAATCTTCTCCTCTATCATCTATTGAAGAACACACATTTCCGCAAGAGAGCCACATAAGTGCTTAATCCTTACTTATGTGTTTCTTTGAGGGTCTTCTTTCTCATACCCTTTAAATTAGACTTAAGTTTCTAGGATAGGTTAGGGATTTGATTCTTAATTCAAACTATCATTCATTATTGAGTTATAAGGGATGTCTTGTATCTGTGAGATCAAGCCTAGATTATTTGGGATCTAGTTGGGGTTTGATAAGCTTCCAAGGGGAAGGCTTCTAGGGTTATATCCTAGAGGTTAAGTCGAATCATGGGTTCTTAGGGGTGGATTCCGAGGGCGGAATACCGTAGGTAGTAACTCTTCTGTGTGAGCATCGAGCTTTATTGAAAGTCAGTGGAGTTAAATTGTAATACGGTTTATAGTCCACCACAAGGATTATACTAGGAATAGTATAAGTGTCGTGGATTCATAACTGGACGTACGGAAGGACTAAACCCCCCTTCCCAAACTAGTATATATCATGGTGTCTCTTCTTTTCTCTATCTACTTATTGTTCACTTTGCAAAGCAGATTAATACACCACTCAGCTCTTTTGAGACTTGAAGTTTTATAAACTTCAAAGAAGTCAAAAAAATCGTATTCACCCCTTCCCTACAGTTCTACAATTGGTATCAGAGTAGCTTGCTCAAGTTTTTAAGCGTTAGAACCTTCTCGAGAAGTCGTTTTAAGTTGAAAACTTCTTTTTCAAAATTTTGAATTCCTAACTCTTATTTTTTTTTAAATTTGAGTTAAGATCCATGGCTCAAGAGAACTACGTCGAGGGATGTTCTAAGCAAAGACCACCTTTGCTAGAACCAATTGGCTTTTGCTTTTGGAAAGCCCGCTTTGAGACTTATGTTAAGTCCAAAGATATTGACTTGTGGCGAGTCATTCAAAACAGCGATTTCTATTTCGAAGTTGAAGACGAAGAAACGAAGTTAATGAAAGAAATGTCGTACGAGCTTCTCAAGGATAATGAGAAGAAACAACTTAGCAAGAATGAATAAGCTAAGATGACCATCTACAATTCTCTACCCCGCAAAGAGTACGAGCGAGTCACAAGTCAAGAATTGCAAGATTGCAATATTGATTTTCTCAGTCAAGAATACGAGAAGTTCTCAATCTTAAATGAAGAAACTATTGATAGCGGCTTCAAAAGATTCAATGCTATTGCGACTAGTCTTAAATCATTAGATTCGGACTATTCTAGCAAAAATCATATTAGAAATTTTCTTCGTGCTCTTCCATTGAAATGGAGAGCCAAGGTGACGGCCATTGAAGAAGCCAAAGACTTGGCCACTCTCCCTCTTGATGAGCTAATCGGCAACCTTAAAGTGTATGAAAGGGTTTTGGATAATAATGGCGTAGCTTCCAAAACCACCAAGGAAATGGTTAAGTCTTTAGCTCTTAAAGCTAAAGTCACTAGGGAACAAACCAGAGATGATGGCGATAGTCAAGGAGGAAGTGACGAAGACATTGATGAAGAAGAAGTCGAGGCATTCAATTTATTAGCTAGGAACTTTTGCAAGTTTTTCCGCAAGGGTAATTGATTCGGGGTGACAATCGTTTTGGCAATAGGGCCAACAGGTTTGGTAAAGGCCGCGGTAATAGTTTTGAAAACAAAGGTGGTAAAATCTTAAAGCAAAAAGGAGCTTGCTACAATTGCGGAATAGAAGGCCACTTCGCTAGTGAGTGCAGAAAGCCTAAGGAGAACAAGGCTTTTATGGGAGGAGCATGGAGCGATAGTAAAGACGGCGATGAACACCAAAATGACGCAACTTGTCTCATGGCGATTGGCTCAAAGGAGGTAGTATCCAAACCATCTAGTTCTAGTATTGATTTAAATATTATTGATTTGTAAAAGGAGAATGAGGAACTCCTAAAGTTTAACAAAGATTTTACTTAAACTTTTGAAAAACTTTTAAAAGAAAAACGCGCTTTCAAAAATAAAAACTCAAAACTTTCAAGTAAAATCAATGATCTTAAAATTGAAGTAAAGAAACTTGTTAATAAAGAGGTGGTTGAACCTTGTTAAAAGTGTGTTGTACTCACACAAGAGGTTGACTCTTTAACAAGCAACATTTCCAAGCTTCAAAATGAAGCATTGAATTTTTCAAAATTCAAATCAAGTGGCATTGCTTTAGACGATATGCTAAGTCGTCAAAAATTGTCCCAAGATAAGGAAGGTCTTGAATTTTTAGAAAATGATAAAACCACTTCTACAAGTCCAAACAAACCAATAGTGTTTGTAAAACAAATTAAAAAAGAAATTGCGTCAACTAGCTTTGTTAAACCCAACGTCTCTCATACTCATTTTGCAAACACTCGAGGTCATTAAGCACCCATTAAAAGAGTGAAAACAAGACATCATTCTGATAGACTTAGATACACACGTCCTCGAGTTGACCCTAGACCTCTTTTACCCACACCACATATGAGACCTTCAAACTCATATGCTCGAAGACCTTCTTTTTAAAATAACCATTCTTTGAGAAGAAGAAATTTTTACAACAACCAAAGGTCTTCGTATCATCAACATTGCATCTTCCAAAGGAGAGAAAACTCCTACCCAAATCAAAGGATAAAAACACCTTAGAGCGTTGGACCAAACTTTCAAAACTCCCATGATTTTTAAAACAATCCTTGGTTCGCGTTCTCAAGGTACGACCTACATAAACTATGTGCTTTACTACAAGACCCAAGAATGGTTAACTTGGGCACCATATTTGCTAACCATAACGGACCCATAAAACAATGGGTACCACTACCGTGAATTCATATTTGCTTGTAGGTGTGTCTTAAATGCGATCTACTACCGGAAGATTGGATTGTGGATAATGGTTGCACTAAGCACATGACCGGGAATAGAAGATTTTTTACTTCGTACAAGACATATAATGGTAGACATGCCGTATTTGGGTGCAACCTAAAGGGCAAGGTCATTGGTGGAGGTAATATTACTCATGACACCATTACAATTGCCAATGTTTAGCATGTTAGTGGTTTATCTTTTAACTTGATTAGCGTAGGTCAATTATGTAATGATGATTGTGTGGTTAGTTTTACTAAAGTAGATTGTAATATTAATAAAAAATGATAGACTGATAGCTAAAGGGCATAGGAGAAATGGTTTATATACGTGCAAATTGAGAGATAACTCTAAACAACAAATTTGTCTTGCATCTGTGGTGGATAACTCAACGCTTTGGCATAGGATGTTAGGTCACGCTAATATGAGGTTAGTTCAAAACTTAGCTTCCAACGAGCTAGTAAGGAACCTACCAAAGTTGAGCTTTCTAAAACACTTGTGTGATACATGTGGTCTAGGGAGTCAAGGTAATGCAAACAATAGGGCTAAGAAAGAAGTGTCAACTACTAGGGTTTTAGAGCTGTTACACTTAGATTTGGTTGGTCCATCTCACATTCAAAGTTACGGAGGCAACTTCTATACTTTGTTAATTGTTAATGATCACTCAAACTATACTTGGGTTGTGTTTATAGAATCTAAGGATAATGTCTTAGAAAAGTTTAAAATATTGTGTAAAAAGCTTAAAAACTATATTGATTGTTCTATTGTTTCATTATAACAATCATAGTAAGTGATTTAGTTCAAATTGCAATTAAGGAGCTTTTATGAACAACATGGAATGTCTTATAACTTGTCGGCCCCATTCACTTCTCTATTCAAGTGAGTTTGTTGAATGATCACACACATTGCAAGTTAAGAAAGATAAGTCGTGTTATACTAGCCAAGCAATCCATTCCATGAAAGTTTTGGTGTCATGCATTAGATACGGTAACATACATCTTTAATATGGTTTATATTCGAAAATTCATTAATAAAACACCCTATGGAATCCTTATAAATAGGAAGCCGTCACTAGAGTACTTTAGGGTCTTTGGTTGTAAAGTATTTATACTTAACACTAAAGTGCATCTCACCAAGTTTGACCCAAAGTCGTACGAAGGTGTGTTTTAGATACTCTCAAATAGTAAAGCATACATAGTGTTTAACAAGGAAACAATAAGGATTGAGGAATCTCTCAATGTTACCTTAGATAAGAGCTTGCCCGAGCCCAAGTCATCTCCTTCGGTAAAAGATGATAGGATCAATGAACCTATAGTTTAAGATCTTAATGGGTCGCCGTCTTTACAAGTTAATGCTTTGGATGAAGGCTATCCTAAGAGTCTAAAAGAAGCTAGAGATCACCCAATAGAACAAGTAATTGGTGAATTAAATGAGTGGGCACTTAGGTCTAAGACTAAACAAGCTTAGGATTTTTGCATGACATTTACCAAAGTCTAAATTGCATGAGTCTAGTTGAGGTTTTTCATGGTTGACATGCACCATAGGATATTGATTTGAGAGTATGAGGGGTCAAAAATAAGAGTAGAAGTTTAGAAGTTGTTTGCATACCCTTTTAGAGATAATTGTGCTCTTAGAGCTTATGTGCTTATGTGTTATGTGTTAGGACTTATGTGGAAGGAATGGAAGTTAAGAAACATTGTTGTTTTAACGTAGGGGTAAGCATACCGGACCGGAGACCGGACCGGACTAGAAAACCGGATCGGACCGGACTGAACGTATTTCGGTCTGGTCCTCGGTCCAGGGTTTTTGTTACTTTTGGTCTCAGTCCGGTCCTACCAAAAACCCGATGATTATGCCGTGTAGGACCGAACCGTACCATTTCGCTTCGGTCCTCAGTCCGGCATTTTGGACCAACTCGGTCCTCGGTCTGGTTCGGTCTTGGCCGATCCTCGGTCCAGTCCAATCTTAACGAGATGAAGGATAAATGTCAATGCATTATTCAAACTATGGTTGACATATCTCAGATTCTACATGTCAAACTTATGTGCTATGAGCAAGAAATTTGATCTACATCTACTCAATATTGTGATAACCATCGCCTCACATATTTAAATATGTGAAATCAACTTAGTCACAACATTGCATGCTTTATTCACCATGATAGACTTGAGGGATTAAATAGACAAATTCATTGACAAAATCACTTTATATCACATCTAGCGTGCTGGGCACGTGTCAGCGCGTGGCCAGTGCGCCACACGCGAAATCTGTTTTGCGGATTAGCAATTATCGGCTTTCCTCTTACCTGACACATGTTGAAACTTCAATAAAGGTATGTACATGATATTTGAGTATTTGGGAACACTCCAAATGAGGTTTAGACTTAAAGAAGAGCTAAAACGAATCCTCCTGTTTTTCTATAAAACGCCAACTCAAATCTTTTATCAAACGCCTCTAGCCAAGGCTAAAACTTCTTTCTAAACCTAGTATGATCATATGTTCAACATACCAACAAGAAAAAGTCATCATTTTACCTTAATCTGGATTTACGATGATCTTAATCATATAATGGGCATTACTCCCGTAATGGTCAAACCAAGTCAAAGGCCACTTTGCCTAAATGCATCATTTCCCGTTACGGGATATGATTTACTTATGATGCAAAGCACTTATCTTGTTTGCATCAAAAAGATTAATGATCAAATCCATTGTTGCTCGGATTTATAATTGATCCTAATCATGTTACGAGTTTGACTCCCTTATTGGTCAAACTAAGTCAAAGGTCACTTTACGTAAACGCATCATGTCCCGTTATGGGATATGCTTTACTTACGATGCAAAGCACTTAGCTTGTTTGCATCAAGATGATTAGTGATCAAATACATTATTGATATCATAGATTAAAGTCTAAGTAACTAAATGAGTTTGTTGTATTTGGAGGTTAATCATACTTTGACTTTTCTTACTTCCTTACCTATACAAATGTTTTACAAACTCACATATACAAGTCCTCACTTCTTCTATAAACTCTTACAACCCATTCTATCTAATTACTTGTTTACCTTTCTTACCCAACAAGTGATTTCATTCTTCCACACACACTCTAATCATCTTCTTCCTAAACAATCCCATAATCACATATGCCTACTCTTTTCTCTCTTATTGGCAATGTGATTATTAACCTAAATCAATCCTTTGATTTCTCCTAAACATAATCAACTTCATACTTATCTTCCTAAATAGTATTCAAGCCTAAACACCCTTCTTCACATAAACCTTCACCAAAAAAACCTTAAACCTTATCCTCAACAATGCCAACTCATATTCCCTTACACAATGTACTTCCCTTGTACTTGTTTTGTACTCCTATGTCCCGTACAATTTCAACCAAGACATTTCATATCTTTTCAAAAAATTCTCCACCACATATTCAATATTCACCTTCTTCCTTAATAAATTCAAATTACACATACATACACACTTCCTCATCTTAACTCTGGATCAAGCCATGTCACCAATCCAAGTTCACACACTCTTCTCTCAACCCTTGGATTGCTTTTCAAACTAACACAACAAACATACTTTCACCTATACCATTTATCAAGCCACCTCATCAGTCCAAACTCCCTTATTCTCTTCTCAACCATTAGATTGATCTCTCATCTCAAACAAACATAACTCTTCTCACAAACATACACTTCCTACTCATATAACAAACACACCATTCCTAACCCTTGATCTTGCAACTTTAACAAGTGTATTTCTTCACATCTTCACCTTCACTTTCAAACAGATCAAGAGGATCTTTGTCCATCACAATCATTGTCACATCCATGACAACTCATTGCCAACCCATCCTTCAATCTTATCCAACATGTGCTTAAAGAATTTGAAATTCAAATTTCAATTCTTTCTCCCTTTTCTCACCAAGCAAAGAATATTCTAAGAATATTCCCTTTTACTCTAACTATCTCTTCAAATCTTTAGATGGATTCCAACTAAGCTAGTTACCATTTTTTTAGAAATACCTAAACTACCCCTTTCTGATAATTCTTTTCTCTCTTTACTTTATCAGACAAGCAAAACACTTTTAATACTTCACAATACGCTTTTATCAAATGGCTATTTGAGTTTGTTGACATTGAGTGTAAGAATGATTAAAAGGTCATAGTGTGAAGTACAATAGGGGGTTTAACAACAGCGGGTAATTAAAAAGCCAAGAACCTAAAAAATGGCTTCGGGTGTCTGGCGCACTGGGCACGCGCTGACGCACAGCCAGCACGCCACACGCGAAGTGTTTTTCTCATTTTTGGATTCTTGGCCTATAAATACCCCCTCTTGGCCTTTGTATTCCTCACCTCTTGCAAACATTCTTTCCTCTCTTTTCTCTTCTTTAATCCTCTAAGTCTAAACATCAAGTGTTCTTAATCTTCTCTTCTATTATTCTATTGAAGTGAACACATCTTCGCAAGAGAGCCACACAAGTACCTAATCCATACTTTTATGTTTTGTCGAGGGTCTTCTTTCTCATACCCTTTATATTAGAATCGAGTCTCTAGACTAGGTTAGGACTTGATTCAAACTATCTTATTTCAATCTATCGTGTTGTAAGGAAACAAGCCTAGATCATTGGGCCTAGATCATTGGGGATCTAGTTGGGCTTTGATAAGCTTCCAAGAGGAAGGATTTTAGGTTTATAGGTTAAGTCGAATCACGGGTTCTTAGGGGTGGATTCCGAGGGTGGAATACCGTAGGTAGTAACTCTTCTGTATGAGCGCCGAGCTTTGGTGAAAGTCAGTGGAGTTAAATTGTAATACGATTTGTAGTCCACCATAAGGATTATACTAGTATAGTACCGGAGTCGTGGATTCATAATTGGACATACGAAAGGCTAAAACCCCCTTACCCGGGATAAAAAAGGGGGGGGGGCCAATATACATCGTGGTGTCTTTCTTTCTCTCTCTCTAACTACTCTTTGTTCTTATTTCAAAGTAGATTTGTGCATCACTCGGTTTCTTCAAGACTTGAAGTTTTGTTAAACTTTGAAGAGGTCAAGAAAATCGTATTCACCCCCTAAAGTTCTACACATATCTCATATCTAACTTAGGAAACAATTTTGCACCCTGCAGCTCATCTATTAGCTCGTTTATAACTAGAATTGGAAATTTGTCCTTGATTGTGTTCTTATTCAATTGCCTGCAATCAATGCACATTCTCCATGTTCCATCTTTCTTTTTAACCAGCACAATAAGATAAGACAATGAGCTATGACTTGGTTTGATCACACCACTTTCTAATAGTTCTATCACCATGGCTTCAATAACATCCTTTTGGTTGAAGGATACCTGTCAGGCCTGATATTAATGATAGTTGCTTCATCTTTCAAAGGAATCCTATGATTACAACTTATTTAGGGAGATAATTTAGATGGTACAGCAAAGACATCAACAAATTCCTCCATCAATGTCTGCAACTCAGTGGTGTATTCCCCTTCCTCGGGTGTTATTTGCATCAAGTGAAAATACTTACAGGTGGCCAAATGCAGTTGATTGTAGAGGATAAAACTGCATTCAGATGAGTCCATTGGGTTCACCAATACTAGACATTGCAATATTGCATTGCAACTAGTTACACCAATCAACATAGTATTTGCAACACCAACATAGTGCTAATATATACATTCGATGTCAAATGGCTAAATCTCCGTTGTGAATACCATTATTTATCAAGATTAAAATGTTGTTTACCGAAAGTAAGTGATACCTTACTCATCTATTTTGAAGATTTGAAACAAGTTACCAGTTCTAAAATTATTTACTTCCAAACATATTTGCCACATAAAACCACAATATTCTGTCAGCACAATGCCATTCTCATCCTTCTTTCATCACACAAATGAAATGTTGCATAATAAATTTTGTTGATAAAAAATTATTCGCCTTCGCCGGTGTCTCTGGTTACCCTATTGTGCGAAGCTTGAATTTATATAACATACTTTTTCAAATTAACCGATGTACGCAACATACTTTTTTTATTCCGGATATACGCAATATACTTTTAAATACTTATCAATCTACGTAATATTGACCAAAATGTGACTTCTTTGACCGGTTAGCACTTAGAAAATTTACAGTTTGGTCCTTGTCGGCTGCGTGGACTTTCATCATTAGTCCCTTGACATTTTTTAACGAAAAAAAGTTACAGTAAAGATACATTGACTTTGCATTGACTTCCACCGTTAGTCCTTTGACTTTTTCACGTTTTTATACACACATTTTTATACAAGCTATTATATACACGTTGTTATACGCTTTTTTATACACACATTTTTATACACGTTTGTATACACAAATTTTTATATAGGTTTTTATACACACGTTTTTACGCACGTTTTTATACACACGTTTTTATACACACATATTTATACACATTGTATACACAGGTTTTATACACGCTTTTATACACACATTTTTATACACGTTTGTATACACACATTTATACACATTTTTATACACGGTTTTATACACACGTTTTTTATACACATATTTTTATACACGCTATTATATACACGGTTTTATACGCGTCTTTATACACAAGTTTCTTGTGACAACCGGTGAACTTTCATAGGTCATAGTATCCCAAAATACTATGACTACATACCACTATTTCATCAAATTCTATAAAAAAACTCAAGTTTGACTTTTGTTGACTTTTATTATACGTAAAGCAGTTACGGTATAACCGACTATCAATCAACCAAACTCCTACTATAATAAGTCTTTTATTTAAATTTCTGCTTTCTAAACATTTACAGTTACGTATGATCACTTACCGGGAACTCTTCCCGCACACAGCGAAAAACGGCAGACAACGCGTACAGGCACGACGGAAACTGAATCTTATATTCAATTTTTCAAATAGTTAAAATAAACTTATTTTAATTATTACATGATGATTGCATAAAAACGTTTGTGTAAAACGTGAATTTACGGCTTACGCTTAGAGCTGACAGAAAACGCGTAACCACACGAAACTTAAATCGAGTCCAATGATTAAGGGAATCTTAAAGATTTTAAAATCAACTTCTTGTAGTATTTTAAGACAACTAAATGTGTTTTGAGTTAAACGCTTAAGTTCAAAAGCTCTCGGGTTCCGTTTATTTTCAAACTAGACACAAGAAATATAACCCGACTCAAAAAAAAATTAGGATACCCTCTTGTCCTTGTAATCCCAACCGGTCCAAAAAGGAGGCAACCAAGCTAATTTCTTACCTCCATGTCTTGTCCTCTCATTTGGCATATTCATTTAAAACTTTTACACACACATTCATTTCACCAAGTCATCAAATAACAAAAAACTCTCACCATCTCTTCCTCCTAGCCACGTCCGAACCACCAAACACCACAAAATCCTTTATTTTTCGAGTTTGATCAAAGACACGGAAACAAGAAAGCGTAAGGGTTAATATTTCAATAGTCTCGGACAGTGTTGCAAAACAAGGTCTACAAGGCCGATTAATCGCCAATTAGACACTACAAGGCCACCAACCTTGCCGATTAATGTAACAGGGTCAAACAAATAGGTTAACCGTGGTCAATGGTGATCAACGGTGGTCAATGATGGTCAAACTTGCCAGAAACCTTATAGTATTGCCGAAAGTACCTAAAACTCGTGAAGTAGAAGTGGTTTATGATGAAGCTGCTAACTTAAAGATTTCAACGAGTGGTAAAGATAAAAATGATAAAGATTATGATACTAATAGCTTGCTGGAACAATGGAGGGATTCTTATCCGGATATTGATGATTATGGCCTATATGATGACGATATGTACGAGAATCATTATTTGTCCGAGTACCTTTAGTCTATTTGTGATGATCTTGATATCACGGTCCGTGGCAGGAAGAAGAAATAGATTTTTTAATGCTTATTGAGTCAATTGTAATCTAGTCTTAGTAGTTACCTCCTATGGAGTAGTTGTGCTTGTTATGTTTTCTTTTGCCTATGTAACAGGCTGAGATGTGGGACGCACCTACATCCTTTGTACTGAATCGTTTTTTTGGAGTAATACATTTACCGGGGAAACCCTTTACCCAAAAAAGTATCTAAAACTTATCGTAAACTTGTTTTGATCACTTATATTAAGTGTTTTTAGAAAAAAAAACTTGCCAATAGTATCTAAAACTCGACGGAAATACACAAAACTTGCCGGAAATACCCAAATTTGGTCAAAAATGCCAATCCGATGAATCATCGATTAATCCTGCCTTGAACTATTACAAGATACAAGGTGGTCAACCGCCCGGCTAACGATTCACGATTTTTTCAACCTTGGTTTCGAGTATTTAAAAACAATGTTTGGTTTGTTATTCGAGTTCAAATACTCATTCAAAACCCTCTTTTTATAAGTCTTCGAAATTTCATAATACATGTACTTTTAGTAGTTAAATGATGTTCTAAATATAGATGTACAATGCGTTTGTAAATTTTTTAAACTTAAAAACTACAAAAAAACCCATAAAGGGTGCGTTTTGGTTCAAAATGGACAAAAGAGGAAGAACAAGAAAAGTGTCACTTTTATAAAATAGACTTAATGGTAAAATAACATTTAGGGTCTAAAAGCTTATTTTGAATTTTGGCTTATTAATAAATTCTTCGTGAGCTTATTTAGGTATTTATGGGCTTATTTAGTCTCGGCCCATTAGTAATCAAATGTGGTCTTTCGTGTTTTGCTTATTCTCATTCCGGCTTATTTCAAGTACTTATTTCACGGCTTATTTTGTAACTTATTCGATTTCGGGCTTATTTGGATTGAGTTTTAGGCTTTTGGTTGGTTTCGGCCCAACAACCGAACCCAAAAGGGTCATGGGTTTCGGCCCATTATTTTGTCCGGCTTATTCCATGTGCTTATTGTGGCTTATTATGGTAACTTATTTATATTCGAGTGCTTATTTCGCGACTTATTTCAAAAAAAACTATTTGGTTTCGAGCTTATTAGTTGACTCAGGCTTATATTACTTTGGTTTTGGGCTTATTAAGGCCTCAGCTCAATAAAGAAATAAGCTTCAGCTTATTTTCCTTATTGGACACAACTTATTATTTTTGCTTATTTTTTAAACTTATTTATGACTTATTCGACTACTAAAAGGATTTCCGAGCTTATAGACTTATTTCTAGTTTATTTGTGATTTTTCGAGCTAATTGGGCTCACGACCCCATCTATGATCTATCTATAATCAATAACTTTCAATAACGGAGAGTTGAAAAAGACTCTCAATACCCTTTAAAAATAAAATACTGAAATTCTAGAATGTCTAAAATAGTCATTCACAATTATAATTTTAAATTTAACATTATTTTAGGTATGTGTTAAACCATATTAGAATTTGTCAAAACTTTCAATATAAGCAACTAAAAATTCGGCCAAAAACCATCTAACTAATAATACCATGGACCTGATATGTCAAATTTACAAACAAAAAATAATGAATCCCCAAACCCGGTCTTTACCGAATGATTTTTCCCCAAATCGAAATTCTTCCCCAAACCCTAGCGCAATATCAATTATCAAATCAAAATCAAGTCTTGTGAGATTTTTCCCCAAATCTCAACAAATGTGAAGTTTGCGGTGTTATAATTTTTATGTACTTGATAAAGAGTAACAAATGGCATGGTTTAATTTAAAACAAAAATTAGATTTGCTATGGGGAAATGTTGAAGCGTCTTAGTTAATTTATTCAACACTTGATGTTATTTGCTTTTAACTATCACTTTCTATATGAGCATAATGTGAATCAATTTTTAATCCGTTAGAGTTAGGGTATGATACTTGAGTATTAATTAAATTCAACACTTTTGTAGTACAACACATAAGTTCATGTAAAAACACTAAAGACTTAATGTTAACAATGTTCCGACTGGGTGTTAACTAATACAACTACTTTCAATGTATTCATGCATGCCATGGAGGATATATAATACTTAAACATGTTAACACGTTTTTGTAAGGATGGAAATGAGTTACTGGTGCACAAATAACATGATGGTATCATTGGTTGTATTCGTTAGGTGCATTCCAGTGAAAGCAGTGGATATAACAGGTGCATATGATTTATAAGTTGGTGCCCATCTAACTAAAATCGCCGCTAACCAATCTGTGTGCTATAGGTAACTTTAACACCTTTCCACATTTTAGTCAGCTAACTTTTACATATACATGTTACCAATTTTGACCCATGAATGATGAATTATCAATGGGCCAATTAGGATTATGTTATTAACTGTCGCATCGAGGAAACTGGTCAAAACTTTCATATAAATGGACCAACGGCGTAGTAAGAGAATAAGCTACGGTTTCTTAAACTGTCACGGTTTCTTACCTGTGAATTTCACGGGTCAATAAACTAGTAAGAGAATTAGCTACGGCTTATTCTCGGCTTATTGCTCCGACTTATATTTTTCCTATACATATCCTAGCTTATTCTTATATCAAAGTACTTATTTGGTAAATCATTTGCTTATTGGGCCTACTATCGGGCTTATTCTATTTTTAGAGTGTTTATTGGGCTTGTGTACAACTATCGGTCCAACAAGGCCCAATGACCTCTCGGCTTAATTTTGACTTATTAGTTTAACTTATTTTGGCAAACAAAGAGCTTATTAACTCACCCTAATACTTATCGATTTATTTTTAGACTTGTTGAATTATAAAATACTCGTATGGGCTTATTGGGCAGGGACGGCAATAGGTATTAATAATATTGTTTTCATACAAAATTGCACTAATATAAAATCTTAACGGGCCATTAGGCCCAATATGAATGAACTATGTTACTATCATAATGACTTAAACGTGACAATTCGATCGACTTGTGGATTTAAATTGGGTCAAACTTATGTAAGATATACTTAATAATTTTTTCGGCAAACATTAGGCTTTGGAACCCAATGAGTGAAAAACTAATAAATGTAAGTGTTTAAACGGATCTTGATCGACTCATACTCATGTAAGCGTAAACGATTAAACTATTCATTGAAAAGTTGTGTTTTGATTGAAATGTCACGGAGACGTAGATTTTGGTAAGTAATCACAAAAATCTTGTCTTGAATTTGAGTTTCAAATCCTCATTTTCAACATATTTTAAGTTTAGTTTAGTAATTATAGAGTCACTCTGTTCTTTAGTGCAAACACGTGTCTGTTTGATTGAGTCAAACTGATATTTGAAAACCTGTTTAACATGATTAATTTGTTCACATAGACGCTCGTTTTCAAAAAGCAATTTTGCCAACCACAAATCTTCAGGTTCCTCTTTTATGGTGTCAACGGTTCACTTTATATTATGGTTGACTTTCTCTTACTTATTATTTTCTCTCATAGATTTGACAAGTTCTTTCAACTTACAAATGGTAGTGTCTTTGTCTTGTAGCTGAGCTTTCAAATCATTATTTTTAAAATATTCTGGAATTTCAAGAGCATTTTGATTATCACAAGATTTCAAGAGCATTTCAATGCAATAATAATGTTGGTTTTTAAAATATTACTAAAAGAGCATTTCGTGGCATTAATATAGGATAGAAGTTTCAGTTTCTAGTAAACAGGTATATGAGCCTGTTTATAAAAAGAATGGTGAAAGTACAAGTGGTACTAAGAAGAACGCTGAAAGACCAGAGGCAACTACTTCGAAGTCTGTTAAATCGAGCAAAGATAATGAGGTTAATGAATCGAATGTGGCATCTACATCAGGTAATATGGTGACCACGACTGATCCATTTGATGTTTTGAGTTCATTGGATGTGGTCAAAAGGAGGATTGCAAAATAAAGAGGGCGTTCGATTTGAACACTAGGACTATAAAGGTTGGTAATTTTCTTATGAAGGAAAGTGAAAGAGATATGGATGAAGTGTTTAATGAAACTGTGAGCTTTATGGCATCTAAACTTCCCCAAGATTAACAAAGGTTCTACTAGTGGAACTGGAGTTGAGAATTCTAGTTTGTACAAACGATGGAAAGAGAACTATGAAAAAGACCCTTATGACGATGCTGATTTCAATGCTCTTGGCCGTACCAAAGAACAATTGGACTTTGCTAATGCGTTTGACATTAATCTTCATGGTATGAGTTTATAGTAGTTGTTCATAGGTTTGGATTGTCATACTTATGATAGTTATGATTTGAAGCACAAATTACGCGTTTGTTTTTGGCTATGTAACGGGCTGAGATGTGAGATTCATTCACATTGTTTGTACTTAACTGTTTTATAAAGTAATAATAAATTTACTAAGGTTAAAACTCTTTAAAAAAGTTCTATAATGATTAAGAAACACATTTGCATAATATATATAAACGAGTTGGAATTTAACCCGCGCGTTGCGGCGGGGGCAACACGGTTTATGAAACTTTTTATTCGTGGATGGAACATAGTCTCATTTTATTCGTGGTCCAGAAGCATTTATGTCCGTATATTTTTTATTTAAAAAATTTATGTAAACAAATTGCGAATAAAAGAAACTTGAGAGGCTTTTTTTTAAAAATTTTTTTATGTAAAAAGGTCGTAAACAGTTAAAAGTTGAGGGTCCGTTTTGTAAATTTTTTTTTTACTTTGGGCCGGTACTGTAGCACTGTAGCAAGCATTGTAGCAGCTACAGTGCCACCGACCATTTGTGAATTGTATATATATATATATATATATATATATATATATATATATTGAGACTTTCTTTTTAGAACCATTCTTAGTGCGAGAACTGACAGAACTACCAAAAACATGCATGCACGCCTTCAATAATTGTATTTTTTTCACATATGTTTTAAAAACAACATATATGTTTTAAAAAAACATAGTTGTTATAAATAATTTGATAAGAATTGGAAATACAAAATTTTTCTTTCGAAGGGTGCATGTATGTTTCTTTATAAAGCGTGCAACAAACAATTTCCGGGCCGTGTGTAAGGTTTTTGTGAAAAAAGAGGAAGAGTTCATGATGATACTGAAGAATATAAGTGGATTCTTACGATTATTGATGATTTTCATGTATATTTTTTATTTTTAAAAGGCGTGCATGTTTGTTTTTGGTGGTTTTGTTAGTTCTCGCACTAAGAATCGTTCAGAAAAGAAAGCCCCATATATATATATGATAAAGATCAAATAAAAAGAAAAATATTCGTGAGAAAGATAATTTTTTTTTTTAAAAAAGTTCTTAAAAAATTCTAAAAAAATTCCACAAGATCGTGTATGTTGGTGCATGAAAAAGTTGTAAAGGAAGTTTTTCTAAAAGTGGATAGTTTTGTCGAAAAAAAATTATGAAAAAAACGTTTGTGCATTAAATCGGTTTTTTGTGCATCAAAAATTCGTTTTTGTACCCAACTACTTTTGACTTTTTGTATCAAAATTTTATTGTGCATCAAACTATAACAAGTCGAAAAATTTGTGCATCAAAATTTTTTTGTACATCAAAATTTCTTTTTTTGCGCATTAAACAAACGTATAAAAAACTCAAAATTAAAAAACTTCTTTTACAAAAGTTTTATGCACCAACATACCTGATATAATGAAATTTTTTTGGAATTTTTCGAGAACTTTTAAAAAAAAAATTTCTTTTTATTTTTCTCATGAATATTTGTTTTTTTATTTTAACCTCAATTATATATATATATATTTATATATATATATGATATATATATAATATATATATATTATTATATTATATATATTATATATTATATTATATATATTATATAGATATAAGGCTTAAACCCTCCATAAATTCTTTAAATAAACTTTTTAAAAATATATTCTATAAATAGGGTAGTAACCTCATACTGGAGATGGGGACTGTGAAGCCCATCATTTAAATTTATACAACCCCATTTATATAGTTAGGATCAAATGAGAAGGTTTTTCTTTAAACTAAGAAGGATATTAAGTAACTATTTCATATAAATGGACCAACGACGTAGTAAGAGAATAAGCTACGGTTTCTTAAACTGTCACGGTTTCTTAAGGCCCCGTGAATTTCACGGGTCAATAAACTAGTAAGAGAATAAGCTACGGCTTATTCTCGGCTTATTGTTCCGACTTATATTTTTCCTATACATATCCTAGCTTATTCTTATATCAAAGTACTTATTTGGTAAATCATTAGCTTATTGGGCCTACTATCGGGCTTATTTTATTTTTAGAGTGTTTATTAGGATTGTGTACAACTATCGGTCCAACAAGGCCCAATGACCTCTCGGCTTAATTTTCACTTATTAGTTTAACTTATTTTGGCAAACAAAGAGCTTATTAGCTCACCCTAATACTTATCGATTTATTTTTAGACTTGTTGAATTATAAAATACTCGTATGGGCTTATTGGGCAGGGAAGCCCAATAAGGATTAACTAATACTTGTTTTCATACAAATTGACTAACTATAAAACTCTTAAAGGGCCATAAGGCCCAATAATGAATGAACTATTTACTAATCATAATGGACTTAAACTTGACAATTCGATCGACTTGTGGATTTAAATTGGGTCGAACTTATGTAAGATATACTTAATAATTATTTTCGGGCAAACATTAGGCTTTGGAACCCAATGAGTGAAAAACTAATAAATGTAAGTGTTTAAACGGATCTTGATCGACTCATACTCATGTAAGCGTAAAATGATTAAAATAGTCATTTGAAAAGTGTGTTTTGATGAAAAGTCACGTAGACGTAGATTTTGGTAAGTAATCACAAAAACCTTGTCTTGAATTTGAGTTTTCAATTCCTCATTTTCAACATATTTTAAGTTTAGTTTAGCAATTATAGAGTCACTCTGTTCTTTAGTACGAACACGAGTCTGTTTGATTGAGTCAAACTGATATTTGAAAACCTGTTTAACATGATTAATTTCTTTACATAGACGCTCGTTTTCAAAAAGCAATTTTGCCACACAATTCTCTAGTTCCTCATTTATGGTCTCAAGTTCACTTATATCATGGTTGACTTTCTCTTACTTGTTATTTTCTCTTATAGATTTGACAAGTTCTTTCAACTTACAAATAATGGTAGTGTCTTTGTCTTGTAGCTGAGCTTTTTCAAATCATTATTTTCAAAATATTCTGGAATTTCAAAAGCATTTTGATTATCACAAGATTTCAAGAGCATTTCAATGCAATAATAATGTTGGTTTTTAAAATATTACTAAAAGAGCATTTCGTGGCATTAATATGGGATAGAAGTTTCAGTTTCTAGTTAACAGGTATATGAGCCTGTTTATAAAAAGAATGGTGAAAGTACAAGTGGTACTAAGAAGAACGCTGAAAGACCAGAGGCAACTACTTCGAAGTCTGTTAAATCGATCAAAGATAATAAGGTTAATGAATCGAATGTGGAATCTACATTAGGTAATATGGTGACCACGACTGATCCATTTGATGTTTTGAGTTCATTGGATATGGTCAAAGGGAGGATTGAAAAATAAAGAGCGTGTTCGATTTGAACACTAGGACTATAAAGGTTGGTAATTTTCTTATGGAGGAAAGTGAAAGAGATATAGATGAAGTGTTTAATGAAACTGTGAGCTTTATGGCATCAAAACTTCCCCAAGATTAACAAAGGTTCTACTATTGGAACTGGAGTTGAGAATTCTAGTTTGTACAAACGATGGAAAGAGAACTACGAAAAAGACCCTTATGACGATGCTGATTTCAATGCTCTTGGCCGTACCAAAGAACAATTGGACTTTGCTAATGCGTTTGACATTAATCTTCATGGTATGAGTTTATAGTAGTTGTTCATAGGTTTAGTTTGTCATACTTATGATAGTTATGATTTGAAGCACAAATTACGGCGTTTGTTTTCGGCTATGTAACGGGCTGAGATGTGAGATTCATTCACATTGTTTGTACTTAACTGTTTTATAAAGTAATAATAAATTTACTAAGGTTGAAACTCTTTAAAAAAAGTTCTTTAAAGATTAAGAAACACATTTGCATAATATATATGAATAGGGTAAGCTCATAAATTCTTTAAATAAACTTTTAAAAAAGAAAACCTCTTAGCTGGAGATGGTGACTAGTGAGGCCCATCATTTAATTTATACAACCTCTCTAAGGAAACGAAGCGTTGTATGACAAATTGACATTTGACTTCTGAGCAATCTTTTATTGACTTTGGTTGAGTGGCTAAGTCATTGTGTCACGTACGATCACTCATTTAGCAATCTTTATTGACTTCTGCTACCCAAAACAAACAACAACTAGGACTATCATTATTTGACCACTCTTTATTATAATTTAATGCTAGTAGAGTACAATGGGAAAAGCCAATTCACACTTGTGATATTTTGAAGCTCAACTAAACTAAACTTATTTTGGTTGTTCAGTGAACATTTAATAATTGATATAGGAGTTCAGTCGGTGTGGTAATGTTCTTGATCTTTCTCCACAGCTGGTGAGGTATTTGAAACTTGTATTGGTAAACATTAGGATTACTTTTTGTAAGTTTGATTTATTATGAATTTGATATGCATTAATCTAAAATTATAACCTAGCGAAATAAATATGCTTTTATTCTTTACTGATAGAGATGCAAACCGGAACCGGTTTTTTTAAAAACCGGTCCAAAAAACAGAACCGGTTTTTAAAAACCGGTTTTTATTTAACCGAACCGGTTAGACCGGTTTTCGGGTTTAATAAGCGACCGGTTTTTTACCGGTT
>BQNB010042510.1:0-46078 GCA_026074375.1 Tanacetum coccineum
CTTTGTCCGTAAAAATAAAACTTTAATTTGAACATTCGCGTTTTTAAATAAACGCTTTTGAATAAAATATTAAATATTTTTATTTAATAAAGAGTGATAATTAATTATAAATTTAATTACTTCTGTGTCAGCACGCATTGTGTTCGGTTTTCAAAACTTTGCGAGGGTATTTTAGTCATTTTCTGCTTGGTTTCAGGTCTCGGGTAAAACTGAAAAGTTGTCTGGAATGTCGTTTTATGTCAAACGTTAGTATACCTTATAATTAATAACTCATTTTGACGGGTCATTTTTGATATGTCAACTTAGGAATCACATATATCTTCTCGTTTTCAAGTCAAATAAGTTTGAAAAATAAATTTGTAAATGAGAGATAATAATAATAGTTATTATTTATTATTTAAATGCGTTTCAAAAATTTACCGGCTACGCGGTAATCGTTTTTATGTGACCGTAAAAGGTCAAAAGTAAAAAAGTCAAGTCGGAACCAAAAGTCAAAGGGTACAATAGTTATTTAAAGTTCTGAAAATTTCAGGTTGTGACAGTAGCAACGTGAGTCTCTACAATAGTTTGAAGCTCGGGTTCGACTATTTGCTTGGAACGTCTACGATTACGTCACTTCGGAATCGTGGAAGATTCAACAATTAAATTCGATGATGAGCGGGTGCGCATGCACTAGAAACAAAATAAGAGAAATAAATCTAAAAGAAAAATATTTTTTTAACCGATAGTCAAAGGTTCACGGTAGCTCTCTAGAAAACGCACAAAGAAGCGGAGGAGCGGGTAAGCGCGAAGCGTTTTAAAAACCTTCTCCTTTCGGGTCGAAGTTCGTAGGATCAACCCTCCTTATACCTCTCTTATAGTTTGTTAATCTAAAGGTGAGCCGATTTAACAATTGACAACACGGTTTCTTTTGTGGTTTTTTTAATTTTTTTGGTATTTTAAATACTTTAGGAAAAGTATTTTTGGTGTTTTAATAAATCCACAAAAATAAATCGAGAAAAATAAAATATTTTTGTATTTTTTTAGTTTTATATAAAAGAAAATGAAAAATAATAAAGAAATGTAAAATATATATTCACAAAAAACGATAACTTCACGGGGAAGGGTCTTCAATGCACTAATCTTCAAACTTCAACACGATAATCGTAACACACTTCCCCGGCAGCGGCGCCAAAAATTTGATTCGTCTTATTATATATATATATATAGTAAAAGCAACTAGGCAAACTACTCTTGTGAAAGAGTAATAAGCTATCACTAATAAAAATGTATTTCCGAAAGTATTGACGAGAAAATTACCTTTAGGAAAGGATAAAGTTCAAATCATTCCCGAGTCGTTTTCCCAACGAAGCGTGAATATTGAAAATCTTGTTTCGGTTCGTGATCGCGTGCTTGAATATTCGATATTTTGGATTTTGGATTCTAAAACTAATAATGCAAAGGGAAAGCATATAAAGGCACGCTAATCTAGGAATTAAGGCAATTTAAAAATCTAACGACATTTAAAAAATAATTAAAAACTAATTAATTACTAAAATTACTAACTAATTAAGTAAAAATGACAAATTAAAACTCTAAAAACTCAAAATGCAAATTTCTTAAACTAAATGTATTAAACTAATTCTTAAAAAACAGATTTTTTTTGAAATTTTAAACTAATTAAAACTATTTTTAAGTCTAAATAAGACTAAAAATTAAACTAAAAATACTAAACTTAATCATAAAATTTTATAAAAATTTCTAAAAATACTAGATACTATTTTAGAGGTTTACAAAGAAAAACGAGACAATAAGCCTAAGCCAATAAGCTGAGAAAAATCAATAAGCTAAAATAAGATAAAACCTAAACGTGTTTAAGTAATAAATGAAACAAGGCAATAATGAAAAAGACCCAAGGGCAGGATGGTAAGACGTGTGTGTGTTGAGGAGGAGGTCACAGGTTTGAGTCTTGTGACTGTCTCTTTTTGAAAAAAAAATTATTTTCTTTTTAAAACAGCTAAAGAATAAGCAAAAATAAGCAAATTTAATGAAGGACTTAAAATCAGAACTTATTACTAAGCTGGAAAAAGCACAACTAAAGGTGACAGTTTAGGTAAAAATCTAACTAGTTAAGACTGCTAGTTTATTTTAAGACTGTTTGCTTTTTAATGACTCAATAAGCAATAAGGAAGACTAATAAGCTAAATACAGACCTAAACCTAGACTTAATAAGCACTAAGGATTAAAAATAAGCAAGTGAAATAAGCTGAAGAACAACTAAAAGCATAAAGACAGTTGACACAAAAACAGATTTCAAGTACTATTACCCCTACTTTAAGCTAGGAATTTGAACTAATAAGCTCTAAGAATATGGTAAAAGGTTAAAGCAGATGAAGAACTAGACTCAAATGACACTAAAAAGCTAGAATTCAGCAAATTAGCTAAGAAATTAAACTAGAAAAGACTAATTGCAAATGACAGTTACTCTACTTTGTTTTGGACTTTTTTTGTGTTAAAATGACTTTTTGCAACTTAAATTTAAGACTCAAAATTACTTTTGACATGCTATAATCTAGGAACAGATTAAAATCATACTTTATTAAGTTAGATTCAATAAAATTAATCAAAGTTAAGCCATATTCTAACCAAAAATGAATCTGCAAAATGTAACTTTTAAGAGAAAGCCATGAAGCTTAACTGTTTTTAGTTCTAAAATACTCAATAAACTTTTCCAAAAACTACTAACCCAAAACAGATGAATATTGATGCATTAGAAACCAAATTTTGAACTCCAAAAACTACACCTTAAGCATACTTTTATAAATCCAAGAATCAAACAATTTAGAACCACTTTTGAACTAACAGATTTGGGATTTTTATTAAACTAACTTGAAAACTTAATAAAACTTATTTTAAGCTAATGAAAACTATCATTTAGACTTAATAAGAGCTTGTGACAACTAATCTATTTACCAAAAATAGACTGCACACAACTTTCTTGCATTATAACTGCTTATCCCAAACACCCCTTTAAAACTAGAAAGTCCAAATTTAAACTAAAACATATCTAAATAAACCTTGAAATGCTAAAACAGATTAAGGACTATGATTATTAATGACAAATAAGCAAGAACTTTAGAAAAATAAGCATTGAATAATAAGCAAATTTAACTAAAAATGGACAGATTTTATAAAAACTCAAATTAAACTAATTTTAAGCTACAAAATAGGAACACTAAGCTACTATTAAGCATAATAAGCACATTTAAGCAACAATTAGCACACAATAAGCATATTAATAAGCTAAAATAGAAATTAAGCTAAAATAGAAAAAAGTAAACATACCTAGTCCTTTGCTCTAAACAAGGACTTAAAACTGCTCTTAAGAGCTTATCTACAAGCTCCAGCTTATTTTCATAAGCTGGTATGGTCCTATAAGCCCTTCTATTTCTGGCTTATCATCCTCTTTAAGCTCAAATTGACTTTGTAAGTGATTTGAATGATTAGCTTATTTAGTTAAGCTTTAGACAAGTTTAACTGAATAATAACTAGCTTATTAGGTAATTAGGAGCTTATTGAGCTTATTAGATGAAATCCAAACTTATTTTAACCAAATTTGCATAAGAGTAAAACACGAATTCAATACACAATATAAAGGAAAACTAAAATTTTATTAATGATTAAACGTTTACAAGCTTTAAAAGAGAAATACAATAAGTAAAAATACAAAAAGCTAGAAATTTAAGCTAAAACACACTAAAAACTAGATATATCAACTGTGTGAATTAATCCTCTATTTATAGTGATGAGAAGAAGCTTATAGGAGAAAATGAGCGTTCTTCAGCTTCAATCTTAGCCCTTCATTGCTAACAAACTCCAAATCCATCATTTGAGCCCTTAGATCATACTCCCCGTCTCATTAGCCAATAGGATTCCTCAGGATCGCCAGCGTGGCAGATAATGATGTCACACTTGAGCCATGTTGGTCTTCTAGAAGAGGAGGGCATGTGGATGAGATGGTTTTACCTGTTTTACTCGTTGCAGGTGAAAATGAGAGGGAAGATGATAAACAGTACATTTGACCCGTGTTTTATTGCTTTGACTTGGACAGGGTTGGACTTGGGCTTTGTATTATAACTTGGGCCTGGACAGATTTTTGGATATTGGATTGGATTTGGATTTGTGCTTAGAATTCATAAAAGACTTAGGCTTGGTAAAATTCAACTATTAATGTGCTGACCCGACCCACAAAACGGGTATGGGTTAGCCCATTAAAGATGAAAAACATCATCGGCTTCGTTTTCTCACGCTCTTCCAGTCTCGTGCTCGGTTTTGTCCTTTTTGGCTTTATTTTTGTCCTTTTGTGGATATCCATTACCTGCACAATACAATTAACAAAACACACATATACAATGTATTTTTGGTCATTTAAGCTCATTTTAATAAAGAAAATTGATATGTGATTAAACACATATCATCCGCCTAAAGGGATGTTGTTGACATAGTAAAGATAACTCTCAAGTTGGGTACTTGGGGAGTAGATTAGGGCGAAGAGGAGCTTCATAGCCGAACCACTATAAATCATTGTGTCATCGGTTTGATCTTTCTTATCTTTATTTGTTCATATTTCGTAGATTGCTTATTTACTTATTGCATCGCTATCAAATACACTTGTGTATATCTCTTGAGTTCACATAAGACGATAATCTAAGTTTTATTTTTAAAACGGTAAAAACTATTCAACCCCCCTTCTAGTTTCCACAAACATTTTAAGATTATATTCCTTTTCTTTAATTGAAATTGGTTTTATTTATTTAATCGTTTGATTTTCTTTAGGAGCACTACGCTGAAATCCATCCACCTTGATCACCATGATACCGCTCACTACATCCCTATGTATCACCGTACCGGAGGCTTCACCGGACATGAGAGAGAGGTCTACAATTCGTTCGTATCACGTCTCATCCATGAAGGTCTCGTTATCGACTCCACCTTCCTTGATGATCAACCCAACCTTTGCCCTACTTTTGCGGCTATTGGGTTTGATTGTCTTCTCAATATAGACGAAAAGATTTGTCCCATCTTTGTGCTTCAATTCTTCAAAAGTGTTCACATCATTCGTAATCTAAATGGAACTATCTCCATTGCCTTCATTATTAACAATTTTGAAATAACTCTTTCTCTTGTGGAGTTCGCTCGGATTTTTAAAATTCCTTGTCAAGGAGTTTGTGTGTACACTCCCGAATGACCCATCTCATCCCTTCAAAATAGCGTTGACTCTCATCCCGACATTTATCCTCCTCCACACGAGGACTCATCTTTGATTTATGATGCTTTGTTCTATGAAAGAACTCAACCCAAAACCCGAAAGATGAAAGGGGTTGATACCTTCCTTGACCCTTTTCAAATGATTGTTTTCGAGTTGAAAATCGATCTCAAGAAATGGGAAATCATCCTGAGTGAAAATGTCGTAAGTCTCACTGGAAACAAGGACCATCCTAACGCGTGTTTGTGTTACATGCTCTACTGCCTCACCATTGGAAAATACTTCAACCTTGCCTACTACATCACCAACCGAATGATAAGCGTGACCAAGAGTGCCGATATGACACTTCCCTATGAAATGCTTCTCACTCGGCTCTTTGAGCATGTTCGTGTCAATCACCCATAATCCTTCTCAAATGAACTATATCTTGTGTATCACGTGATGATCCCTCTTTCCGAGAAAGAGTCTTCCGATTCAAGGATAAGGGAAAAAGGCCTCGTCTCCCAACTCCAACTCCTTCTAATTCTGAGTCATCTAATTCTCCTTCTCCAACTCCTCACCAAGGGGTGAAGAATGATCCCGTAAATAACTACACTCTTGATCCCATCCCTTACATAAACCAACTTCCACCTATCGAAAGAGGTGAGTTCTCGGAGTTCAAGCAAACCAAATGATTGTTCAAGTGCCTATTCCATTTTCTCTCCAAGAAGAAGTAGGGTGTGCTATTCGGTATAAGTATTTGTGTTTGTTCTAAAAACAATTTGAAACTTGTAATCTCAAGAATTAATCTATATGTTAAGTTATTATGTTTAAGACAATTTGAATGTTATGTAGTGAACAATAACGGTTTGTTGCTATGAATTATTTCTTGTGTTTTATGCTCTTGATTGTATTAAAGGAGCGTTTGGCATAATTAATTATTGGGCTATGTCGGCGTTCTCTTGTTCTCATAAAACCTCTTAAGACTATCTAGAAGAAGCAACTCTTAGGGAAAACAAGTTATGGGAAATGCGTTAGATCACTAGCAAAGATTTTTGAAATATTAGAAATTTTGGAAACATGGCTGGTTTAGCCGGTTCCATTTGCAGCTAGTCGGTTCTGTTGAACCAATGGAACTGGCAGCGCCGGTTCTACAGTAGGTTTTCCCTCATTTTAGGGTGTTGGATTTTTGAATTAAGGTCATAAATATGTTAGTTGTAGTTGTCCTAATCAAGCCCATAAGCTGAACATTTCTTGTTTGACTTAAAAATCATCCTAATGATTATGTTTAGGGAAACTCTAGTGGTTTAAGCATTTAATGTTCTTGCATGGTCTTTTAGTATAAATCTAGAGATCTTTGTTCATCATCCTCACAGACTTAAAATCTACAAATAATCTTCCTCATTCCATCATCTTGATCATCACATGGCTTCAAGTGCTAACTCCTCAACTCAAAATCCTCCAAAGAAAATGCCACGAACTGATTTCATTGACATTTCCTCTAATGAAAGTTCACCCATCCAAAACCACCTCACAAATACTTTCCAACCTCTCAACACCACCAACATAACCTTCATCACTAACCCAACCACCACTCTAGACACTACCCTTGCTCTCACAATTCCACCACCAACTTCCATCCAAACACCCCTATTCTAGAACCACTCACGTCACCATTAGCACCTAGAGCCTTAACTTTCTCTACTTCACCAAGCTCACCATTAGAACCTCATCCCTATCTATCCTCCTTGAAGGAAATACCATCAAGAAGTTCAAATCCATTGCCACAAGTCATTTCCCAAGGCTTATCCCAAACACGCCCTCAACCACCACTCATAGACTTTGAACCAACATATCCACATATCAACCTCTCTAGGAGTAGGTTAAGTGTTCAACCCGAGCCATCCATGACTAGAGACCAAATTCAACAAGATCTTAATCAAGTTCACAACCTTCAACAAAACATCCAAGAGGCCATCCAAAATGCACAACTTGTGCAAGATAGCCTTATCCCTCCTACCTCCATCACCAACCTACAAATGCCACCACCATTTTATCCCATCACTACCTCAACCCAAATACCACCTTTTAGAACATCACGTCCTCCATCAAGCATCTTTGTCCCTCTTGATCAATCCCTTTAGATTGAAGACCCCTTAGACCTCAAGAACACACATGCCCACATTGCCAAGGAACCAAAACCGTTGTCAAAAACCTCCAAGATGAAATAAGGTTCATGTTGAACCATATCATTGACTCCTTGAACCATCTCTCAAACCAACTTCCATAGGATGATGATTGACAAGATCAGGTGACCTTAAGTCTTAGATGCTTTAGAAAATTAGATCATTAATCATGATTTTAGTTTTAGTTGACTTAGGTCAAGTTGTTTTACTTCATGATGTGTATCTAATAAAAATTAAGTTATGCAATCATATTTGACTTTGTTTTTGATCTTTTGTTTTGATATCATGGTTGTGCATCTTTATTTGAATAATTAACTATGAATTTGTGTTGAATCATTGCTCTCTTTGTATGTTAAAATGGTCCCCTTATTGACTTCAGCTGAATATTGTATAAATGTTTAAACTGAAGTGCTTCTCGCAAAATCTTGGTTTGTGCTGACTTTGTGTACAGGTCAGCCGGTTTGGTTCGGGTGCAAAGCTTGTTGTGTTATGGAACAGAACCGCCGAAACTAGCCACCCATAATCTCTTCAGTTTTCCTTTATTGCATTCATAAGATTAAATCTCTTGGATTAACATTATTTTATAGGGTTTCCATCAATTTTTGGGAAGCATATTGTTCCTCTTAATCTAACATATTAAAACTCTCTTAAATCATTTGGAATTCTTGTCAATCCCATTTAAGGGGAGCACTCATCAAGGGGGAGCCTTGAAATGAACTCTCCATGAATCAAATTCGTTCCAATGCCTATCAGACCATCCTTTATATTGCATTCTTACATTATACATGCATTATTACTAACATGTTTTCTTGTAGCTTTTCTCATCTCAATAGGAAACCTTGACGATCCCATCTCGGGGGTGCCTTCATCAAAAGGAAGCATTAAGTTTGCTTCGCTTGAATCAAAACTTTGTGCTCAGTCATCTTTGGTCTATTGCACACAAGCATTTGATTCTTTTAAGAATCTACCTTTTATTATCTATTGCATCCCATTTCATTGCATTCTCGAGTTAGTTTTTCTTCGACGCTCTTTTTGTTTCGACAAAAAAGAGGGATGAGGAAGTAAAAAACTCTAATTTAGAACTTATAAATTTTATTGTTTACTTCCAATAAGTTTATGTTTTGTCATCAACAAAAAGAGGGAGATTGTTAATACAAATAAACCGTAAAAGCGTTTATTTATATTTTACGATCTATCTTTGTTTTATTAATAACAAAACATAAACTTGTCGAAAGTAGAAAATGAAATACATTAGTTTTAAACTAATAGTTTATCTAACTCATCTTCTCGTCAAACCATTCTTCGTATTATATTACTTACACTCAAAATCACATAAATATATTTTTAGTTTTTAAAATAAAAATGTACACTTTACATAAAAATACACAAAAACACTCTAACATATTTACATCATAGCTAACATATTTTCTCTACAAAATCTGAACATAACTTTACAAGATTATACATGATCTCTCAAGATTTTGCAAATCAAAATTCGGATTTAGTTACTGTACGCCGGTTCTGTTGAAGGATACTGGCCGGTTCTGTTATACAACAGAACCGGAAGAACCGGGGAACAGTAAAACTCAAGTCTATAAATACCAGCTCATTCCACTTGTTTAATCATCTATTCATGTAGTTTCTTTCTCTCACATTCAGTTAACAACTGATCTCTAATCATGTCTTCGTTATTTTAGTGTTTTGGTAGATTTCTTAATAGGAGAAGTTCTACCGGGCTTTGCATACGAGATCATCTCTCAAACCTCACTTTATGACAAGTGTCTCTCATCTCACAAAGATCTACCTACTGATCTTGATGCATCATTCATCATCTTTTGTCATCAATAAGATAAGTAGATTGGTGTTAGTAGCATTTAGAAACACTTGAAAAAATATGTTCTAATATGTCTATGCACGGATCTTTGTTAAGATCTAAGTGTGATGCTTGGTACCTAGTAGAGGACAAGTATCTTTGGGTTTTGTTCCTTCACATCAGGACCCGGTATCTTGTATGCTTGCATGGGCTTGGTTCTTCCGTATTAGAACCCAATGTTTAGCTTAACACCGGATAAAAAGGTAAACGACGTTGTGAAGCTTCTCCGCCAATTGAAAGAGTTATGGTGACTAGTGTATTCAATTCTCGAGTAGGTGACTCAGGGAGTGGAGTAGGACAAGGTAGGAGACATTGTAGCCGAACCACTATAAATATATTTGTCACATATCCTTTACTATTATTTCTTGCTTATCTTGCTAACTTAATTATTTATATTCTTCCATCAATGTATCTAAAAATAATCAACCAGAAATGTCTAATCAAAAATTTTAATTGAGAAAACTATTCAACCCCCCATTCTAGTTTTCAACAGATTTAGTTTATGATTTGAATTTAGTGTAGATATAAAAAAAACAGGAGAAATAAATTATATTTATTTTAAATTTTTTACATAATAAATTTAAATAAAAATTAAAAATAAAACAAAGCGACTGGCTGAGAAATTAATGAAAATGACCACCCAAGGGTGACCTAGTGGTAAAAAGACTTGCAAGTGTCACACTAAAAGGTGTGAGGTCCCAAGTTCGATTCCTGTTAGGTGCAAACAACTCTGAAGTGGTAACGCCAACCTTCTGAAAATTGAGCGAAAACCATAGTTAAAAAAATAAAAATAAAAATAATAATGAAAATATAAAATGGTATTAAAATGATATGATTGTTCAATCCCTAGGTAGTGACATCGGGTTAAAATTCTTTTTTGGTCTCCGCGCGTGAGCCTAAACTGAAGACACCAAACATTAGATTTTACAAATGTTTCGACCCAAACCTTCTTATACCACTTACCAAACAGGCCCTTAATGTCATACATCAAAGCAACTTTTAATTAATGAAAGCATGTTACAAAATGTTATTTTTACGCTCTTTTAATGCAAAATTTAATGTCATACATTGATTAAAAAAATACAAATACAAAAAAGAAATATTGCACTTACTATTAGCAAACTTTAGATCCCTAATCTTTTGGCTGAAAAACATCTCGTATCATCTCATGACATTGCTAATGTATATGACTTTTTAAAACAAAATTTTGAATTTAAATATGACTTAAATTTATAAAAATGGACTAAAGGTAGAAAATACTATGTTATTGAAGATAAAATAGAATATAGTTATTTAAGTATAGTTAATGATGTGACATTGCATCTTTTGAAGATAATTCTTTTATGTGATGAAGACTAGGATGTATGTAACATAAAGTTAACGAAAAATAACAAAACGGGTGAAGTGAGTGTTTGAAAATCGATGGATGTGTTTTTTTTAAATCGATGGATGTGGTGTGTGATCTTTGATCTGGCCGATGGATGTCGTGGAGGTAGGTGAGTATAAGATATTTGTGGTTTTTGTAGTATGAAAAAGAAAAGGATGAAAAAGATAACTCAATAAGGGAGGTGGAGGTAGATAAGTAGTAAATTAAATGCCTAAAACTTAAAATTCGAAACTCAAAACACACATTGCACTTGGATATTGAGGCGCACGGCTTTTCAAATGCGCTTGGGACACCTAAAACTCGTTTATTGGTTGCGTTTTTGTTGAAAGGCGGCACACACGCGCGTGTGATAGATATGAGGGCGCCGTGGTTCAATTTCGTAAGATAAGGAAAATAGGTTTGTTCTGGTAAAAGAAGTAAAGATCAAATGAAAAATAAAATTAAAATGAGAAGAATGAGAAACAACCACAGCACATTTGAGATGCATATACAAAGAGATATGCATCTCTCATGAAATTCATCTTTTTTATTTAAAATATGTGGTTAGAAACATTTCTCATTCTTTTTATTATAAAATCTTTTCTTAGTGGATTCATACCTTTGGTAAAAGAAGTATCTTCATAATCTTGTTTGGTAGTTTAGATTTATATAAATCTATAAAGCTCAAAATAAGCCAAAAAATTAAGATTATAAAAATATAAGTCAAAATCATATAAGCTCTTAATCGGGTGAGCTTACCCAAACACCCTCTTAAACAAACACCCGGTAACTAAAATACCCTGTTAGAAATCTTACCCAAACACCTCGTAATACAAAGATATAAATAAATGAACATATTCATCCGACCAAACAAACAAACACATTCAGACAGGACCAATTCCCCATCGCCGCCTTATTTGCAAGGTTTATTTAAATGTTGTGTTTATTTAAAGTAATCTCTCTTTTGCACAGTAGTCAATACAGTAATTTTACTACACTTTACAATTTAGTGTAATGTTTGGATTTTAGTCTTTTAGGTTCACATTTTTTTATTTGTCCGCGTAGTGGTAAGATCTTTGGCTTTCTCACAAGAGGTCAACCTCGTTAAAGTGTGTACATTTGGGGATGGTCAGGGAAGGGTCAGATGGATTAACCTAGTGTGGCTGCATATAAGTTAAAAAGGCTCGCCTTAACTAAATGGGTGACCCAACGATAAGAATACCAGCCTTCCAAAGTGGAGGTCAAGGGTTTGAATCAAACGGGGAGGGATTCTTTCCCCGGGGAGAGTTCCAGCTTTTTGGCTCTTATGTATGCGACCTGGTATACTTGTGGCCGTTTCTTCTCTTTTGAGACCTTCGGACCGCCTTAACAACGAGCAAAAAAGAAAAAAAAACAAATTACACATAATGGGGCGTTTGGAATGGATTTAATTCCTCTCAAGTTTGGATGAACATGACCGGTAATGTTCTCTCACAAACAAAAGAAAAACTGCGTCCCTATTTGGGTCCAGCTGTTTTGTTTGTGAGTAAACATGACCGGCCAAGTTCATCCGAACTTGAGAGGATCTCAATCCGTTTGGAATTGCTTTGCTTTGTCTTTTTGTTGCTTTTCTATGTTAATTTTAAGGTATGATCTGCACTTTGCAGTAAGCATGTAAAACACAGCTTATTTTAAAGTGCTTACTTGAGATGAAACTAAATTTATTATCTTACATTCATACATACCTTAATATGAAACCTTTTATAAACGGATTTGATTGACATTTTTGGAAGAGATTATTTATTGCAGCATCTTTTACAAAATACGCAAATTTAACCACTATTTTGAAGTACTTATCTTTAAGCACAAGCAAAATCAGAAAAATAGGCAATCGTAAACGCCACCTACTTATCAGATACTGCAGGCTGCATCCTTGGCATCAACATAACTACATAAGCTATTACTATAAGTTTAAGACCTCTGAGATAATGATAAGTTATTTATTTGTGCAAATTTTGAATTCTAGGATAACTGTTGTTGCGAAGAGAGTGTGATGGATCCCAAGATTACTCTTCCATCAGATGACTGGACCTTGAAATCGGAGGCTAAGAGTTATATAGAGGAGGTATGTAAACAGTGTCGTTATTCGTTAATGTGGGTTTATTAGTTGTTTTTTCTCCATAAGTGGACTTGTAACCTCTATGCGATAGTGCCATTATTGTAGCTCGTTATCATGTATGGTTACGTGAACACTTGAGTCGTCATAAAATCAAGCAAGGTGTATAAGTTCCTTTGTGTATTTCTCTTGTATGAGATAAATTCAATAATCGTTATCACATCTCACAAGATGACTTTTAAAATAAAGGCAAACACTGTTTTTAACTTTTTCTTAAGCACATTGTAAAGTATACTAGAGTTCATAATGCAAAGTATATTCCTTAAAACTACCATGTACAGGGGGAAAAAAGATGTTACTTTACAAAATTTTGCCGTTGTTAGTATATCGCTTGATAAGTTATTCATGTGTGTGAATTTTGATTTCTAGTATGACAGTTTTCCCCGGAGTGATTTTGCTTGTATGCATCCCGAGATTTCCCTTCTATCAGATGACAGTATCTTAAAATCCACGGCTACGAGTAAACGAATGGAGGTACATATACCGTATACTAAATATTGGTTTATTGGTTTTTTATTATACCATAAGTGGGCATGGAACCTTTGCGAAATAGTCCTATTATCACATCTTATGTATGTGGCTATTTAATAACTTGATTTGTCAGGTTGTCGTAAATGAACTAGCGAGTATTGACATGGATGAAGACCTTAATGATATAATCAACAAAATAAGCAAGGTATATGTTTCTTTATATGTGTTGGTTATGATTCTTGTATATGTAAATATGTGTTCTATAATCACTCGAAATTTGTCAGATTGTCTTTCACAAAGTACCCGATGCTGACATGGATGAGGACCTTAACAATCTAGTTAACACAATGAGGAAGGTATAAATTACTTTCTTTCTTTTGCTACCATCTTTCAAGTTTATTAACACATGATATTTACTTTAAGTGTCGAGTTTTCTTCTCACTTCCAGTTTTGTGGTTCTCTGTTTCTATCAGTGCACTTTGGCCATCTCTAGTTGTGCAACAAAAAAAGATTCAATCTTATCTGAAGGGTATAAATCAGAGATTAAGAAGATTATCGAAGGGTACTCAACAAAAGATGTGCCATGGGAGCAGGATGCTCAAAGTAGCCGAATGACAAGGATTGACGAGGAAGATGCTCAGAACAGGCGTATAAACTTCAAGAAGTTCGTGAATCACTCGGATCATCTTTCTTCCACATGTACTTCACCAATTAAGAAGGCAAGTGCATTTGTATGTGTTTTCAGTTTATTTCATGTAACAAAATTTCTAATTACTTATATCTTATGAGTAATATATATGCTGTTGCCTATCTAGGAGTGTAGTTTTAATGGATAGGTTTACTGTGCATAGAAGGCTCATATTTAAGCGATTTTACATGTATAACATACGCATAATGCTTGTTTAGTTGATTCCCTTGGTACGTGTCATATATGATTTTAGTATTTGCTAAAGATGTGTATTAAATACTGTCAGGCTGTCATTGATGAAATAACTGATGTTGAGAAGGATGCAGCTCTCATTGATTTAGTGAACAAAAAGAGGAAGGTATACATTTTTTTCTCCCTTTTTTTTCTACATTTCAAATTTACTAACTTTAGTATCGAGTTCTCACTTGTATCTTTTATTTCAATTATCTGTTTCTAGGAGGGTACAATGGCTAGCACCAATGGTGCAGGACGGTTAGATTCAAAGGACAATGACCGCTCTACAAAGAAGGCCCATTATGATCCTTGGCCTTACATACTGTCCGTTAAAAGTTCTGAAAAGTACAAATGTGAGCTGAGGAGGAGGATTGAGGAGACAATTACAAGAGTTGGTATATATTCTTTAAAAGATGTGACGTTCGACCCATATGATGCTAGAAATAGCCCAATGGTAAGGATTTATGATGAAGATGTTGTGAAAAGGTATGAGAACTTCAAGAAGTTTGAAATTGTCTTGGACCATTCCGATCATCTCTTCTCAGGACGCATTCCAATAAGTCAGGTGAGTGTCTGTTTTTATTGGAGTATTCACTTAAATTAATATCAACAAAAACAACTTGTTTTTACCTTTTGTCATATTCATACGCATACATCTGATATGTTTCAGCGATATACCGAATGGGCTAAAACGATACATGAGGATTGGAGGACTCTTGAGGAAAACTTGCCTGGTATGTCAACTCATTAGAGATAGATATGGATAGATGTGACCTTATTTTCCCTCTATATCTAAGCTTGTAATTCGAACTTGATCATCGACATTATGCAAACAAGCTATTAAAATTTGGTTACAGATACAATATTTGTAAGGGCTTATGAACCAAGGAAGGATCTTTTAAGAGCTGTAATTATTGGAGCAGAGGGGACTCCGTATCATGATGGCCTCTTCTTCTTTGATCTGCATTTTCCGACCGCCTATCCTCTTGTCCCACCTGTATGTCACCCTCTTCCTATTCCAATAAGCACTCAAATACTGCTAAGAACACATTATAAAAAATGTTAAATTGTAGTTATGTAAGTCTGACAAATTCACTATTTTCCACTATTTTAAAGCTTACTTAGAATGTTTGATAAATATTTGGAACGTTTTCTATTGAAAATACCGACAAATTTGCAGACGCACGATAGCGATCTTACCGCCTTTGATGATTTGAATTCGAAAAACTAGTTCTTAATAATATACGAGTTCTTATTTGATCTCATTTTTAGATATATCACCAATGATGCTCTTTTTTCCAGGTTGTACGATATCACTCTGGTGGTCTTGGTATCAATCCAAACCTGTACACGAGTGGTGAAGTTTGCTTGTCTCTTCCCACTACACAACACAAACGTGAGGAGTTGTGGGTGCCCAACACTTCGACTCTGCTCCAACTTCTGGTCTCGATACAGGATCAGTATTTTACCACAGATCCAATATACTGTGCACTTGGATTTGTAACTTTTAGAGGAAATGTGGGTAACAGCCACTATTCAGTACTATACAACGAGAGCACCTTTATTGCATCAATCAAAACAATGGTGTATATCATGAATAAACCACCAAAGGTATTAAACCTGTTTTAAATAAAGAGCACATATGGCCCTGTGGTTTGATAAGAACTCCCGCCTTGATACTAATTACTAAGGTGGTCCCTGGAAAGTGGAAACACTGTTTGCTTTTAAATTTGGTCCCTTGCCTCTACTCTATAGGAACTGAAACTGAAATTGTTTACAAATTTGATTCTTGAGGGACCAAACGTGAAACTAATTACATAATGAAGGGACAAAAATGGAAAGCAAACAATTTTATAGGGACCAAATTTGTAATTAGTATTGGCGAGGGACTGATTATGCCTTACTTTTTTATTAATAAAAATTGGTATGGTAATTAATTAATGAGATGTTGGATGATTGATGCAGAATTTCGAGGCTTTTGTGGTTGGGCATTTTCGCAACCGTGTACGTGATATCCTAATGGCATGTAAAGCTTATATTGAAGGTGTGCAAGTTGGGCGTGTTGTTAGTGGCGAGGGTAACGAAAACTGCACACTTACGTTCCGGTATGATGTGACTAGATGCATCAAGCCCCTTATAGCTGCATTTATCAAAATCGGAGCGAATGAAGCTCAAGAATTTCTTTATTTAAGTGAAAAGAGAAGTATAGCTGCATCTGCACCAACCCCTGTAACTGTAAGTCTTGGGTCTATGTTTATTTTGCTTTATGTATAATTTATATGCTGTCAGTGATCTTGTTTTTTTTTAAAACTTTGTTTTGTTTGGTATCAGAAGAGTATAAGGATGACAGCTACTCAGTCACGATTAAGATCAACAGGCCCCTTGTGCAATTAACAAAGACAGGAGTCGTCATATAAACTAATCATCATTAGTCAGTGATATGTCAACGCTATCAAGGATTGACAGACAGATATTTAATTTTTTTTGTTTGTCGTTTCTGAATTTAGTGTTTTTCAGATCCATCGCCTTTTATCTATGGTTGTAGACTTGTAGTGATTATGATGTAGTGCTATTTCCGCTTGTATATACTGTGATGACGCAAGCTCCTACATGTTGCACTGTTTTGTATCTAGGGAAAATTTGAGGTTTGTGGCCTCTGAAAGTTTCCTATTCTCTGTTGATATTAGTATTTCAGGCTTTATTGTTTCAGGCTGCTTTTGGGTTTTCATGAAATCTCTTTTCTTCGTCAATGCTTTAACACCGCCGCAGTTGATTTGGTTCATGAAATCTCCCTCCAGTTCGACTTATTTTTTTCCGCTTGTATTTTACTTGTTGATATTGAACGGGGGAGCAAAAAGGGCCCTACACTATACATGTTTTGTCCACTGTTTTGTATCTAGGGGGGAAAATTATTGGAGGTATTTGTTAGGCTCTGGGAAAGATTTTCTCTTTATTCTCTGTTGTATTAGTTTTAATTTTTATCAGAGCTTTTGATTGTTTGTGCCAGGCTGGCTACTTTTTGGAGGTTTTGTTTCCATGAAATACCTCTTTTTCCTTCAGGGGTCAAATGCCTTTAAACCCAACCGCCGCATGGTTTAGATTTGGTTCATTGAGTAAAAATGTTCTGGCTACCACTTTTCTCTTTACCCAAAAACGCCTCGTCATGGTTTTGGTTTTTGGGGTTTTTTTAATTTTCATGGAAGTTGTGTTATGTTTTTATGTTATCTGGACATAAAGATAGTAGTTGGGAGATTTATCGCCGGAAAACTTTTCAAGGTATAATATATTAGTCACCTGGGGGGACTCCGGGGTAGTAAATTATTATTATTAAAAAGGGAACAATTTTCTTGTTATTGTTTGTATTGGATGCTCAGCATGCCAACTTCAGATGTAATATTATTAAGCTAAGAGATAAAAAAAGAAATGTTAAGATCCAAAAAATTATGTTGAGTCATAAAACTGGATAAAGTCTGGAAAAAACTAAGTATTTTCTACCAATGCAATAAGGGTTCCATTTTTCAAAAGACTGAAGAAATTTTGCTTTAAATAACTCCACAAAACAGGATTTAGCAAAAGCTCTGTGCTAAACATTTTTTATTTATACGCCATCAGTTGTGAGTGGGTAATCACTAAATCCTCATAAGTCCCATTTCTATCACAAAGGGAGTGCTTTTTGCGAGAATTATTTCCTTAAGTAAGGGTTGTCCTTTAAAAACCGAGAAGAAGGGGAGAAAACTAAAAGAAAAATAGTAGATCCGAGGAACTGGACCCAAGGGGGGGTGGGGATATTCCGGGGGGATAGGAAAAATATAACCGTTAACCTAGAAGGTTTTGGAATAGATAACTAGGGTGTGTAACAAAAGAATTCCCAATTTTTATATTTTGTTACTAAGTACTTCCTGAATAAAGAACAAAAAAAACTCTTTTTTAAAATAGTATTGGGAAATAAACTTTACTCTTGTACCCATAACATTACGCTTATTATTTATCATTTTGGAAGGGAATTTGGTTATGTGGAAATAAAAAAAAAAATCCATAACAAAAAAAGGTAGTCCGCTACAAAAAACTTATTGCTTATTTTATTAAATTAAATCGGACTAGCATTTACTTTTCGGGTAAAAGAAAAAAACAGTAAAAATTTCCCGTTGTTACCGGAACCCAAAAAGTACCAATACTGGAACCGAGTTCCGGTAGGGGGGAACCCTTTGGGGGTGACGGTTTTGGTTTCCCACACCATTTTATTGTTATGTTTCGGGTACCTTGGTTGCCTTCTGGTCCCCCAGTTTCTGGGTTTCTAGTTACTCGTATTGATAACATGCCTCATAGATGTCCATTTCCAAAAAAAAGAAAACCAGATTACAGTTGTACAGAAATAAATAAACCACTTGTGGGAGGTTCTTTTGGGGCATTTCAAGTGTAAAAAGCTTATTATAACAGCTATTTGAAATTTTTACATTGTTCGATTAAAAAACCGGCAGTTTTATATATAAATTAACAAAAAAACCATTTGTTCATTTATTTAAAAAAAAACAAAGCAAAAATTTACATATGAGTAACGGGCCTATTCCCAATTTATGTGCATTGGGTAAGCTTGGTTGGAGATAAAACATCAAGCTGTCAAAGTGGCCTAATTGTCAAATTCCCACGTAAAAAACGCTATCGTCAATACTGTATTGTTAGTGTTCACTAATCTTTACCGTTTTTTATAAAGGCCATTTGGTTGTGATGGGGAATAGAAACTTTAACCAAGAAGAGCATACAATGGAAATTTGTCCACTGCCGACGTCCGTAAAAAGCAACAAAAAGGGAACATCAAGCTGCATAAGTGGCTTATGGGACTAATTTTCCCTTAAAAAAATCGCTATTCGGTCATTACTGTTAGGAATGTCAATATTTACTTGTTACAGTTAAATGATTAAAAAAAAAACCCTTGGTGTTGGAGGGGGGAATAAAGAACTTGGCAAGTGAAGCATACAATGAAAATAACCGTATTGGACATCAAAAAAAGCCACTAAAGGAAAATCATTTGGGAGGTTTTTAAAATCGATATTTAAAAAACTGGGAGAACATTAACAAAAGGATAAATGGAAGAAGATAAAGGTAGGGGAGGTTACACAAGTGGGTCCACTTAAACCCCAAGGCCATCAAGTGCAAATGTGGCTAATAACAATCTACTTGTTTTCACTTGGGGTTTTTATATTAATATAAAAACAAACAAATTACAATTTATTAATGCTGGCCAAAATAACGCGCCTATACATATCTAATACTGTATTTTCTTTGGTGAATACAAAACTTACTGTAAATATTTTTTTCCATTTGGGTGTGGATAACCAGTTGTATAAAAACATAGATAAAACACTGAGTAGCCACGGGGGACAATCGAACCCTTTGTCTTTTCCCTCCGTTTGTTCATCCATTTTCTAGGGTTGTCGTGGATGTGGGGAAAAGATTCCTAAGAGAAAGGGGAAAGGGGGACAAAGACCACTGCGAAGCCACATTGTTCTGGAATTTACTTCCTAACTTTTTGGGTATTTGGGGTAAAGGTCATCCTACGCAATTCGCCGCCATCAAATCACTTTTCTTTTTCTTTCTTTTCGCTAGGGTTTCTTTCCTTCTTATATCCCTTTTTATATTCCTTTCCTTTTTTTTAATTCCCCATTTTATTATTTTATCTCTGAGTAAATTACATCGTTCGTCCTTGTAGTTTGTGTTAATCGCAACCTATCGTCCTTTGGCCAAAAAAAATCACTGTCTGTTTTTAAGGTGGAAACGTTTTCTGTAGTTTGTCCCTCCCTCTAACGACCCTCAGTGACGCTCATTAACCGCCCTCACGTGATACTCATGTGAGGGTATTTTGGTCATTTTACAATTGGTTTCATCTTCTTCACTTATCTTCATACTCTATCCGTCCCATAATTATAGTCCACCGACAAAAACCACGTAGTTTAAGAAAAACATCATCATTACAGCTCTCTCTTACTTTTTTGCACAATGACAGTTTTACCCTTAACCATTTAATTTTTAACTTCTTTAAAGTTTGTAATAATAATATTAAATGAGGGTAATATGGTAAACTTAATATAAATTCCCTGTCCAGTTTTGGAAGTGGACAATTAATTTGGGACAAACAAAAAAGAAAACCTGAACTATAATTATGAGACGGAGGGAGTATTAAAATGGTGAATCTGGGTAAAAGGGTAATGGGCCAGAAGATGAGGATGTGTGTGTTCTGTTGATTGTTGTTGGTTTTGATGATAATGACATGTTAAATGAAATGATGTTAGGATTTTACTGGTATTAGAAAAATGCAAAAAGGTTTGTGGTAGGTAGTAAAATGGTAAATATGAAAATGTTGATAGGGAAGGAATTGTGTTAGATAAAGTTTTAAAAGAATCCGTGGATGGAAAGGACCGGACCAAAGGTCCTTCACGTGTGTTCTTACTTCTCAATATTCCCTCTTTCCCTATGTAAATATATACTCATTAGAAAAAGATATTGACATAATAGACTTAATAATTAGTGTGAAATGACCACAATATCCTCACGTGAGTATTACGTGAGGGCAGTTAACAAGTGTTACTGAGCGTTGTTAGAGGGAGGGACAAACTATAAATAACGTTTCCACTTAAAAACGGACGATGCATTTTTTTAGTCAAAGGCCGATAGGCTGCGATCAACACAAATCAAAATTATATAAATATTTATTCTTTATCTTTTTAATCCACGCCCCCACCTTTAGTGTTATTTAATTCATACTTTAAGAAAAGTCAATCTTACACTCTGTTGTTAAGTTTTTTTAGTAAAGAGAAATAAAAGGAAGGAAACATTTTCAGCCCAAATTTGGAAGGAAACACTTTCCTTTCAAAATCAACCAATTTACACTACTTTTTCATTCATTTTCCTTTCATTTCATTTCAAGTGTTACTCAAAAACACAAGTTGGATGCATTTCTTTTCACTTTCTTTCCTTTTCTTTATTAACTCAGACTCAAGAACACAATGTTAGTTGCGTTCTAAAAAAATTTGTCCATAAAAAAAAAGGCAAACTATGTTATGTGTAACTAATAATAGTTTTGATTGGTAAAAAATTATTTTTACTTTCATAGTTAACGAGGGGGTAATTACCCCGCGCGTTGCCGCGGGAGTTAAGTTTTTTGCATTGTTGTTGTGCAAGTTTCGGTTTGGTAAATATCAATACTGGTCTCATTTTATTCGTGGTCCAGAAGCATTTCTGTCCGTATATTTTTTATTTAAAAAATTTATGTAAAAAAGTTGCGAATAAAAGAAACTTGAGGGGCCTTTTTTATTATTTTTTTAAAAATTTATGTAAAAAGGTCGTAAACAGTTAAAAGTTGAGGGTCCGTTTTGTAATTTTTTTTTTAGTTTGGGCCAAATATTTTGCATTGTTGTTGTGCAAGTTTCGGTTTGGTAAATATCAATACTGGTCTCATTTTATTCATGGTCCAGAAGCATTTCTGTCCGTATATTTTTTATTTAAAAAATTTATGTAAAAAAGTTGCGAATAAAAGAAACTTGAGGGGCCTTTTTTATTATTTTTTTTAAAATTTATGTAAAAAAGTCGTAAACAGTTAAAAGTTGAGGGTGCGTTTTATAAATTTTTTTTTTTTAGTTTGGGCTAGTTTTTGGCCCGTTACTGTAGCACTGTAGCTGCTACAGTGTCACCAACCATTTGTGAAATGTATTATAGGGTAATGTATAAATTAAGAATGAGTAATTAATGCATATTTTGATTATAAAAATAAAAGTAAAAAATCTAGGCTTAATTAAAACAAAACTAGACATCTTTTTTAGACAAACATAAATAAAAATGTGGACAATTTTTATGAGATAGAGGGAGTAATAAAGTAAACTAAATAAAAGGTTTGTCACATTCACTTCATTTTTCTATTCCCACTCACTGCATGGTTCTAACTAAGGTTTTTAAGATCGAGATCTTATTCACGTTCGTTTTTGCAAGATTGAGATCGGATCGGGATCTTAAGATCCTACTATAACATTAAACAAATCTACAAATTATTATATATCACAGAATATTTCATAGAAATGTTGTCAGAAATTATGCTTATGAAATGTTTAAGGAGATTAACATGTTGTTTCATAAATTGTACAAAACACAATTAATAAATTTGTAGTTTTTTTTAGTTTCAGGTTTTAGAAAAGTAAGATCGGTTCGGATTAAATCTTAAGATTTTATGGTTAAGATCGGGAACCTATAAGATCTTATGCTTGCAAAGATCCTACGTAAGATCTATATTGTTTTTTCTTTGCAATATCGTAAAATCGTAAGATCCTAAAATCACGATCGAGATCTTAAAAACCATACTACTTCCAACATCTCGTCCATTTTGCCTAACTTTCTTTGTTAGATTCACTGTTAAGCAAAAGGGTAATTAACTCATTTCATATATCTTTATCAAAGTGTCATATGGGTATGGGGTACCTTAAACTACACATACATATTCTTTTACTTCTTGAAAGCAAAATCACTCTTTTCTTATCATTGTCACAATCCCATGTGTACATCACCATATATCTTTATAACTTAAAGATAAAATAAAAAAAGGTTACGACGTGAGGCCTTTTGGTAACTTTAACTGACTGTAACAACAATAATTGTTGGAATTAAGCAAAATGGCTCGAATAACGGGTTGAAACAATCCGAGAAAAAAATAACTCTATAAATAACAAGAACCATTTGTGTACTTAACCTCCAAATAATACTTAACAAACACAATCTAAGCAACCCTCTTTTTCTATGAGAAAATTATATAAATAGTACAAAATCTAAAACATGGTTCTCTTCACAACTATTTTTGAAGTATCTTTTCAAAATGGTCATTATCAAATCTCAACGGCTCAACTTCGCAACTTCACTCAAATGTTGACATGTGTCATTTTTTAAATAATAAAAATCAAACGATTTGATATTTTGTTTTATTGTCAATAGTGATGAAAAAAAAATCATAAATACCCGCAATTTAATATTTTATTTCTCCTTTTATTATACTAACAAAACCAACACACCTCACACATTTATTATACTTACTTACCCCACACACCTCGCACATTTATCATACTCACTCACCTCACATATACACCTGATCAACCCTCCCACCCACTGCTCGACTCCACCTTCTACTGCTCAACTCATCCACTCGACTCACCTTCCACTACTCGACTCCCTCCACCCTCTGCTCTACTCCTCCATCTTTTTCAAGTTTTTCTTTAATTTTTTATGCATTTTTGATTTGTAAAAACAAAAAAAGAAATAAATAAATATTAATTCGAATTACGGTTCAAGAAAAAAACTAACAGAAATTTATATTGTAATAGAAAAAATGAAATGATTAAAATGATACAAATCGAGAGTAGTCTTTTGTAAGTACAAATCGGAAATGCATAAAAAAAGAAAAAACTTAGAAAAGATGTATGAGTTGAGCAAAGGGTGGAGGAGTTGAGCAGTGGAGGGTGGAGTCGAGTGAAGGGAGTTGAGCAGTAGAGGGTGGATTTGAGCAATGATGGGAGAGTTGAGCAGATGTATGTGTAAGGTATGTGGATATAATAAATGTGTGAGATATGTGAGGTTGGTGGTTATAATAAAGAGATAAATAATGGTCCGGTTCCCTTCCGATTCTTTCACCATTGGATTCATCTCGAGGGCTTTAATGATTTCGTCACTTCAACTTGGAATTCTGCCCCTTCTGTTGACTCTAATGGAATGCGTAACTTGGCGGGTAAATTGAAATTCCTTAAAGCTCACATCAAGATTTGGATTAAAGATAACAAAAGTGAAACAGTTTCTACTATTGCAAATCTTAAGAAGGAGTTGAACCAGTTAGATGCGGTTATTGACAAAGGTACAGGTACTGAGGTAGAAGCGGAAAAAAGAATGGAGGTGTTGGCTGCTCTTCGTAACATTGATCATATTCATTCCATGGATTTGGCTCAAAAGGCCAAGATCAAATGGTCAATCGAAGGCGATGAAAACTCAAATTTTTTCCACGGAATTTTGAATAAAAAACGTAATCAAATGAACATCAGGGGTATTACGATTGATGGCGTTTGGAAGGAGCAGCCTAATGATGTCAAACAAGAATTTCTTTCTCATTTTCAGGATAGATTCGCTAAACCTTCGGAGAGGCGTGCTAATATTGATATGAGATTTCCGAAAACTATTTCTGAAGATCAAAGTCAGGACCTCGAGCGAGAAGTTTCTAAACAGGAGATTAAAACGGCTGTTTGGGGCTGTGGCACAGACAAATCCCCGGGCCCTGACGGGTTTTCTTTTGGCTTTTATCGGCATTTTTGGCCTGTTATTGAGCACGATGTTTATATGGCTGTAAATCATTTCTTCATTCATGGAGAAATTCCTCCTGGTTGTAACTCATCATTTATAGCTTTGATCCCAAAAGTCCCGGACGCTAACTTGGTCAAGGACTTTAGACCTATTAGCCTCATTGGAAGTATCTACAAGATCATTGCCAAGATTTTGTCTAACAGGCTTGTTAATGTTTTGGGGGACATTGTTAATGAAGTGCAATCTGCATTTATCGCCGAAAGACAAATGTTAGACGGTCCGTTTATTCTTAATGAGATTCTCCAGTGGTGTACCAAAAAGAAGAAGAAAACTCTAATTTTTAAGGTCGATTTTGAAAAGGCCTTCGATTCGATTAGATGGGATTTTTTAGATGATGTTCTTAAAGAGTTCGGTTTCAGGTGTAAATGGCGTAACTGGATTCAAAGTTGCCTAACTTCTTCTAAGGGTTCTATTCTTGTCAATGGATGTCCTACGAATGAGTTCCAATTCTATAAAGGGTTGAAACAAGGCGATCCTTTATCCCCCTTCCTCTTTATCCTCGTGATGGAGAGCCTTCATTTATCTTTTCAAAGGATCGTAAACGCGGGGATGTTTAAAGGTATTGTGTTAGATCAATCTTTATGTCTTTCGCATATGTTCTATGCGGATGATGCTATTTTCTTAGGGGAGTGGAGTGACGGTAATATCTCCACTTTGATTCACGTTTTGAAATGCTTTTTTCATGCTTCGGGCCTTAAGATTAACTTGAACAAAAGTAAGATAATGGGGATTAATGTGGAAAGTGCTCAGGTCATCCAAGCGGCTGCAAAGTTAGGATGTCTCGTTCTTAAGTGTCCTTTCTACTATCTTGGGACTAGAGTGGGAGGTTCTATGACACGTGTTCAAGCATGGCAAGAGATAGTTGAAAAAGTGAAGTCTCGGCTTTCCAAATGGAAATCCAAAACTTTATCTATTGGTGGTCGTTTAACTTTGTTGAAATCGGTTTTAGGATCTATTCCAGTCTTTCACATGTCTATTTTCAAAGTTCCTTCAAAGGTGCTTCATATCTTGGAGTCTATTAGAAGTCATTTCTTTAATGGCCATGATCCGGGTAGTAAAAAGGCTTCTTGGGTTAAATGGAACAATGTTTTGACAGACAAAAAACGAGGCGGGCTAGGTGTGTCTAGCTTATTTGCGTTAAATAGAGGCTTGATGATTAAGTGGGTTTGGAAGTTTCTCTCGCAAAAAGACTCTCTTTGGACTAAAGTTATTGTGGCTATTCACGGTGTGGGTGGTAAAATTCATTCGGAATGGACTTCTACTGGCAAATCATGTTGGCTTTCGATTTTGAGTGAAGTTCGATCTCTCCAAAGAAAAGGTATGTACGTTTTTGATTATCTGACTCATAAGATGGGAAACGGGGAGTCCACCAAATTCTGGTTGGATCATTGGCATACTAGGGGCATTTTTAAAGACATTTTTCCCAGATTATACGCGCTTGAATCCTCAAAGGATGTTACTGTTAGTTCCAAGATAGGCGACACGAGTTTGGTCTGCTCCTTCCGTCGAATTCCTAGAGGGGGTATCGAGCAAAATCAATTCGACAGCTTGGTAGAATTGGTTCGTTCTGTCACTATCGTGCCTTCGGCTGACAGATGGAATTGGAATCTGGAGAGTACGGGTATATTTTCGGTGGCCTCTGCTCGTAGACGTATCGATGAGATATGCCTTCCGAATATTGGAGAAGAAACTAGATGGGTAAAGTGTGTCCCGATAAAAATCAACGTTCTTGCCTGGAAAATCAAGACCGATGCTTTACCTACCCGGTTCAACATTTCTCGTAGAGGTATTGACATTCAGGATATGTCGTGTCCCATTTGTGATAATGCTATTGAATCGACGGACCATTTGTTCTTTAGGTGTGGATTGGTTCGGGACATTGCTAATAAGGTTTTGAGCTGGTGGAATTTGGATCACGCAAACTTGAACTCATATGCAGAATGGAAGTCTTGGCTTGTTTCAATTCGTATGGATTCCAAACTCAAAAAGATGTTCGAAGGAGTTTGGTATCCATTGGTGGTACGTTTGGATCTATCGAAACAAAGCTCTTATTTGACGAGAGAAAACCTTAACTACTAATCAAAAATAAAAATACAAATCAATAATAAAACAATTAAACTACACTCAAACATCAATAACTTAATTACCTCCATAACAAAAAAAAAACCCACAAAAAAAAAAAAACCCCCAATAACAAAAAAAAAAAAACCCACAAAAAAAAAAAAACCCCCCCCCCCCCCCCCCAAAAAAAAAAAAAAAACCAACAAAACCCAAAACAAAAAATATAATATTTTTATTATTTTTCAAATTATTAAAAACAAAAAAATAATATTATAAAATACCCCCCCCCCCCTTTTTAAATTTTATTTTTATTTTTTTTTTTTTTTTTTTTTTTTTTTTTTTCCCTTAATCTTTTTTTTTTTTCGCTCAAAAACCCCTATATTATTGTTTTGTAATCTAGCTCCTTGCTAGTTTTTGTTTCTAATAAAATCGCCGTTCCAAAAAAAAAATTGAGGGTATTTATAACTTTTCATCATTATTGATAATAAGACAAACATCAAATCGTTTGACTTTTATTAATTTAAAAATGACACATGTCAACATTTGAGTGAAGTTGCGAAGTTAAGCAGTTGCGCATGACCTTTTTAGGAAGAGATTTAAAAAATAGTCATTTGAGAACTATGTTCTAAATTTTGTATCATTTATGTACCTCTCTTTTTCTATTCCTACGAGTTTTTTCCTTCCATATTTTACCACACACCCCACTTTTACTTATTTCTTTCTTCGTTTCAAAATAAATGTCGAGGTTTTATTATAGGATATCCCAAAATGATTGTTTTCATCCAATCAAAAGGGAGTTTATCATAATGTTTATTGATTTTTTATAAAAAATATTACGCTATTTATCGGTTTTCTAAAAAAAAGATCGCAGTGTTAGTCAATTAAATTACAATGTTCATTAATTAAGAATAAAAATAACAAAAGAATAAGTTGACAAAAGCAAAGATAAATAAAAAGAGGGCTAGAAAGAATAACAAGAAAAGACACTCGTCACTTTCCCATCATTTTTTAAACTTTTTATTTTGGGGCAATTTCATATCTAACCTCTTTAAAGATGAAAATTTCATATATACCCACACATGCTTATAAAACATTGTACATTATGCATTCATTGGTTGCACTTTTGGTATATATGAAATTAATGTTCAAAGTAGAGTGATATATGAAATTAATCCTTTTATTTTTAACTCATTTTCTATATGATCGTATTCCTTAGAGCGATGGGTATCATCTATTGGAAGACTAATTGATTTCATTGATTATTATTGATTACAATTATCCTATATATATGATACAAGAGATCATTTTAGAATAATGACCATGTGCTTAGACCTAATTACATGACATCCATACTAATGGGCCTAATACAAATTAATAATTAATAGTTATACAAATATATCGACTAATACGCCCCCACAGTTGGAGCGGGGGGAGGTCGAACGCTCAAACTGGATCGAAATTCTTCAAACAAGGCCAAGGGCAGTCACTTGGTGAAGATATCAGCATACTAATAACGGGAGGGTACATGTAGAACTCTAACCTAGCCATCGGTAACCATATCACAGAAGAAGATATCGGCATACCAACCAGAGGAGTAGTGGCGAATGCATATAAGTGTAGAACAAATTCCAAAGCCAACACCAAAAATCCTAATTAACCCTCTTTTAATCCACTAAAATTCAATTCCATCAAATCTTGTTTTCAGAATCACCAATTCATCATTTTCCCTAAATCAATTAGATCTTTTTTCTGGTGCGTTTTTTTCTTTTTCGATTTTGATCTCCCTTCAATCCAAAGTAAATCAATTCTATGTTCAAATGGGTGACGGCGAATGGCAGAAGGTTACCAATAAGAAAAGGCGTTCGGTGTTTGATCGTTTGGGCAATAGGTCTAATACGTTTAGCAGCAATGTAGATCAGGTTCGGATGATCTCTAAATCCATCTTTGTGACGAATTTCCCTGATTCCACCACATCCAAAGATTTGTGGAGTTTGTGTCAAACCTATGAGGCTGTGGTTGACGTATATATTCCGAATCGAAAATCTAAGGCAGGAAAGCGTTTTGCTTTTGTACGTTTTATTAAGGTTGTAAATGTTGATCGGCTTGTCCGAAATTTGTGCACCTTATGGATTGGTCGTATGCATTTACATGCCAACGTGGTTAGCTTTGAACGTTCAACATTAAACCCTTCACGTCCTTCTCAACCAAACAAACCTGTTGCACCAGTTGATCGTTCTATTGTGTCGGCATTGAAAAGGTAAATACATATATCCTGCAACCATATCTTCAGCCCTGCAAGGTGATTGAAGACTATTGTTGTTGTGAAGCTCATCTTCAGAATCATTTCATGGGGAATTTAAGCAATATCTTCAATATCTAACTTAACGTAATCTAATTTTGGCTAGGGGTTTCATATGTAATCTTGGCATATATAAGAGTCCATGGGAGATAGTTAATAGAGTCATCCAAAGTAAAAATCTAGTTCAAAACATGGGGAGTTGGGTCGTGGTTTAGCCGATTATGCGACGCGCAATCTGACTTTGTCTCCAGGATAGGATCGTTTGGGTTGATATTGAGGGGGCGCCTCTTCATGCTTGGTCACGTTCCACTTTTGTTAAAATCGGTTCCAAGTGGGGTGAGGTGATGGAGATGGAAGAAAATAAAGATGACATGTTTGCTCGTAAGCGAATCTGTATCAAAACTTCACAGGAGGATAACATTCTTGATAAATTCAAGATTATTGTTAAAGGGAAAGTTTTTGTTGTGAGAGCTAAGGAACTGTTTACTTGGTCCATGGTGTTTAAAGATGATACTGAAGATGGGTACTGTACGGAAGATGAGTCAGTTAAGGCTGGTGAAGGGGCCGAAAAGAATGTTGGGAATACAGACACACACTCAAACCTGGAAGCTGAGAGTGATGTCGAAGCAGTTTCTGACACTTACTTTGGAGATCATGATGACAAGTTGGAAATAGACCAGAACGCTGTCCATTCTGTAAATGATAAGGAGACTTCTACTGATCCCTTTGGATTATACGATCTGCTTAAGAAACGTAACAAAGGTGTGGATAATTTAGGTTTGGAAACGAGTATTCCTTATCCACCAGGATTCACACCGGAGGAGGTTCATCAAAACAATGAAAACCAGGGGCCGAATAGCGCTGATCAAGCTATGTCCCAGTGTCGGTCAGAAGGATTAAGTTCTCGTATTATGGAGGAGAATTTGCCACCTGATGTACATTCTTCTCCTGTTGTATATGGTAATGGGATTGAACAGCCAAAAGGAGGATCAATATTGGAGGTTTTATATGGCATGATCAAGGTGGGTCATACAATAGGATTTTCTATGGACGGATGTAAGAAGGACATGGAGAACATCATTGGTTCATTTCACAATGATTATATGAGGGTTTTTAAATTGATTGGGTTTAGTCGTTAAATAATCAAGGCCTCGCTCCCGGCTTAAAAAAGATTGATTAGAGAGTTAAACATAAAAAATAAGTAGGTTACCTTGACTCTGCAAGAACAAAAGAGACGGTTCTATATCTATAATGGAGTAAAGTTGATTATGGGGTAAATTACCAATTTGAACATCTTGCTAGTGATGCAATTGGAAATTCTGGAGGTATTCTTTGTACGTGGGATCCGAATGTTTTTCGTAAAGATCATCATATAATTTCAGATAATTTCGTTGCACCTCTAAATGGAGGACCTGGTTCCGATTAAAGTCAATTTGCTTATAATTTCTGTTTATGCTCCCCAATCAATTACGGATAAGTGCTCCTTGTGGAGTTACATCACTTCTCTTATTACTCGTTGGAATGGAGAGTGCATGGTTATGGGGGATTTCAATGAGGTCCATATCGAGGGTGAAAGGATTAACGTCCTTAAAGAATTTCTTCTTTTGTTGGGACGACATCCCTTTCACTACAAAATTTCCCGCATGACAATTTGCAATGTCAGCAAACCACGGGGTATTAGAATCACCATGAAAAGTTATCATTCCAAGGGTCTCGAGAGGAAATGTTTCGGTAATTTCCTTTTTCTCGAGATCACCTTGATGAGGGTTCTCTAATCTAGACAAATGGTCGGCCGCGAGATTCTCCGCTCCTTTTTTATCATGAATAATGACATCAAATTCTTGGAGTAGGAGAATCCACCGGAGCAATCTCGGCTTAGCATCTTGCTTAGCAAGAAGATACTTAAGAGCCGAGTGGTCCGTATACACTATGGTCTTTGATAAGACTAAGTAAGGCCGGAATTTCTCGAAAGCATACACCACGGCTAATAACTCTTTTTCCGTAGTAGTGTAATGTGCTTGAGCATCCGTCATGGTCTTACTTGCATAGTGTATAGGCTGAAAATGTTTGGTCTTACGTTGCCCCAAGACTGCACCTACCGCATAATCACTAGCGTCGCACATAATTTCAAATGGTAGGTCCCAATCGGGGGCAACTAAAATCGGGGCTTCGGTTAACTTTTTCTTAAGTATATTAAACGCTTCAATACATTCTTTCGAGAAAACAAACGGGGTTTCTTTTTCAAGAAGATGGGTCATCGGCCGGGCGATTTTAGAAAAATCTTGGATAAATCGACAATAAAACCCGGCGTGACCTAAAAAACTTCGAACACCTTTAACGGAAGTTGGATAAGGGAGTTTAGCTATAACATCAACTTTAGCTCTGTCGACCTCAATCCCGGACTTTGAAATCTTATGTCCTAGAACAATGCCTTCTTTTACCATAAAATGACATTTCTCCCAATTTAGAACTAAATTAGTGTCTTCGCACCGTTTTAGCATTTTGTCTAAATGGGAGAGGCATGACGAGAAAGAATCCCCAAAGACTGAGAAATCATCCATGAAGACCTCCATTGTTTCCTCGATCATGTCGTGGAAAATAGCCATCATGCATATTTGGAATGTTCCTGGAGCATTACATAAACCAAAAGACATACGTCGGTAGGCAAACGTCCCATAAGGGCAAGTGAAGGTGGTATTCTTTTGGTCTTGCGGGTCAATTGGAATTTGAAAATATCCCGAAAAACCATCTAAAAAGCAATAGTATTCATTCCCCGCTAAACGTTCGAGCATTTGGTCCATAAAAGGTAACGGGAAATGATCTTTACCAGTTGCATCATTAAGCTTTCGGTAATCTATACAAACACGCCTTTCGGTAACTAGTCTTGTAGGAATCAACTCATTATCTTCATGTTCAACTACGTTTATACCACCCTTTTTAGGCACACAATGAACGGGGCTCACCCAGAGACTATCAAAAATAGGGTAAATCAATCCGGCATTAAGGAGTTTGATAACTTCCTTTTTTATAACCTCATGAATTTTCATATTTACCCTTTGAATCACCGGTTTGAAATCGTCTTCCATTAAGATCTTGTGAGTACAAAAACTAGGGTCGATAACCTTAATATTGTAAATTTTCCATGCGATGGCCCGTTTGTGTGACTTAAGAACCTTTAAAAGGGCGGCCTTTTCTTCATCTTTTAATTCTTTAGAAATTATGACGGGTAATTTATTGGTTCCTTCTAAAAACGCATATTAAAGATGAGAAAGTAAATCCTTGAGCTCAAGCTAAGGAGGATCATCAATAGAAGATTTAATCATTTTAAGTTCCTCAAAATGAAGTTCTTTCGGAGGGAGAGGAGATGATGGATCGTCATTTAATATTTTCTTGAGTAGAAGAAGGTCTCCCTCCTAATCAAAGTCGGCACATCAATTCCCAGTCGAATTGAATCATTTGTAAGACAAGCTTTGATTTCTTCCAAAATGAAGTCACCTCCTTCAAAAGGAGTAAGAAAAGGGAAAGAAGTAGAAAAGGATAGGATCTAAAGATGGAGTGGGATTGCCACTTTTAAAACTATCCGAAAACCTAAGAACTTCTTGAGCATACTCCTCACATGAAATGTCGATGACATCGATTCGATTAACCAATTTAGCATTATTGTAGGAGTATCTCGAAGTTTGACCAACTTTAAAGGTTATGGCTTCATCATCAACTCGGAGAGTTAATTCTTCACCATAAACATCAATCAAAGCATGTGCCATTCTCAAAAAGGGTCTCCCGAGAATTAAGGGAACCCAAGGATCAACAACATAATCAACGACTACGAAGTCGGCCGGAAAATGGAACTTTCCTACTTTTACAAAGACATCTTCGGCAATACCGAATGGGCTAGTAGTCGATTGGTCTGCAAGTTTAAGAATCATTCGAGTAGGAGTAAGTTTGGGGAGTGAGAGCTTCTTCCATATGGAAAGAGGCATTAAGTTGATGCTTGCACCAAGATCGGCCAAGGCTAAGCATTCAACTATCTACGGAAAATCGCATGGAATAAGAAACTTGCCGGGATCTCTAAGTTTTTCGGGCAACTTTTTTAGGATAACCGCAAAACAATTCTCATTCACCGGTCTTTTGGCTAAGTCAAACAATTTTTCTTTCTTATTAAGGAGACTTTTAAACATTGAAGCAAATTTTGGCATATGTAGAAGAGCATCCGCGAAACTGAGCTCGAAATGTAATTCTCGAAAGATTTCAACAAATTTGGAAGCTAGGTTATCATCTTTTTCACGAAGCTTTTGCTTGTTAGCTCTTGAAGGAATAGGTATAACAGGAGGAACAACGGGCTCATCAATTTGAACTTGAGTTTAGACTACCAAAGGTTGGATGTTTTCGGTGCTCGATTGCACCGTATCCTTTGTCACCTCGGGTTCCCGTTCCACCACATTAGGAAGAGGAGAGAAAGGAGGTGGAATTGGAGGTCCATCATAAGAAATACCGCTTTGGGTGGTGATTGCTTTCAAGTCACCTCTCGAGTTAGCAATGGTGTTGCTAGGAAGTGAACCCGAGCCTGAAGAAGAAGCGGTATTCATTTGAAAAAGACTACTCATCATGTTCTTAATATCATTCGTTACCTCATTCTTTAACTCATTCTTGAACGCATTGTTTTGTCTTTTCAACGTAGTATCCATCTCTTTCTTTAATTCCGACCTCATATTGCTTATTTGATTTTGCATTATTCTCATATTAACATCATTCGTCTTCATATAGTTCGAGAGATCGTTTGAAGGTCCAACTTGAGGTGAAGCTTGATAATTCTGGTTACTTTGATTGAAATTATTTCCTCGGTTTTGATTATAACATTGATTTTGATTGAAACGGTTTTGATTATTTTGCACGAGAGGAAAACCAGGTGGTCCCATGTTAGGAATTTTGTAATAGATAGTTACTACTAGTAGGTATGTAGTTCCTACTGGTAGAGTAAAAGTTCCTGGTAGGTATGTAGTTCCTACTGGTAAGGATAATGTTATAGTTAGTACTGGCAGGACAAAAGTTATTCCTGCTTGTAGTACAATATTAGTCCTGGTAGTATTATGCTTACTCCGGGTTAATAGTAAAGTTAGTTAGTGATAGGGATATGCATGAGATATCCTAGGAAGTGATAACACTTATCACTTTAGCTTTTAGCGAGTCTTAAGGAAACAAGTAGTTAGGGTTTCATGCGTATTTAAGAAACCTACGGTGATAGATGAAACCATCGATCAGAAAAACACTTTTATTATTAATAGAAAAGATCCATAGAGGATTATTGTTTTTAGTAATTCTTTAACTCTGTTGTTTATATTCCGCGTAAACAATAGTTTCATTTGTTAGAGTCTCTCTTAGAGTTGCTTGTGATTACATAAGTGCTCTACAACCTCAACAGGCGTGAAGATCTATCTAGGGCTGGACCTACAAGTGGTATCAGAGCCTGGAGAGAGCCTCTGTTAAAGAAACTTTACTATTCTTACTCATAAAAACTTCACAATGACTTCACAAAATCCATCACAAACATACCCTATGCCATCACCATCAGTATCTACATTCTCTTTCCCATCAACAACTGAACCTGTGTTCTCTGTGTCAACCTCTGAACTAGTTTTTGAGTCTCCAAATCACTCTCAAACCTCACAAACCACCCAGTCTCAGCAACTCCAACAATAACACACAACCACTGTCTCAAACAATAACGCCAAATTTCCTTACTTAAAGAAGGAAGAATATGAGACGTGGGCCATGAAGATGGAGTATTAGATCATGAACAGTGATCACAACTTGTGGAACATTGTTCTAAATGGAAACAGCAGGAAAAAGACAGGAAGAGATCCAAAAGGAAATATTATGATTCTTCCTCCTGTTTCTGTTGAAGAACACATTGCTGTTCAAAGAGAGACAAAAGCAAGAACTATATTGCTTCAGTCTCTTCCTGAGGATCATATGGCTGATTTTCACCATCTAGATGATGCAAGGGATATCTGGTTGGCTGTCAAAGCCAGATTTGGAGGTAATGATGAGTCTAAGAAAATGAGGAAGTCAATGCTAAAGCAGGAGTTTTCAGAATTTAGGGTATCTGAATCAGAGGGTCTGCATAAGGGCTATGACAGGTTTCAGAAGATATTGAGTCAACTCAATCAGATGCAAGCTAAGCCAGACAATGAAGATTGTAACATGAAGTTTCTCAGAGCACTTCCACCTTCTTGGTCACAGGTGGCCATCACTCTTAAAACAAAGGGTGGTCTTGATTATCTAAGCTTTGATGATCTATACAACAAGCTTAGGACTCTTGAAATTGATGTGAAGGGTGGCTCAAGTTATGATTCAAGAGGTACTTCTGCTCCTACCCATTCAGCCTTTATTAGTGCTGCTAGCACTAATTCAAAGATGTCATATCCTGATCAATCACATTCAACCACTTTTACTTCTGCTTCATCAAGTCCTGCTGCTTCTAGCAATGTGATTGAAAATGTTCTCCATTCCTTTGTTGCTGAAAGTGATCCACAACAGCAGATCACTTATGAAGATTTTGATCAAATTGGGAAATTGGATTTGGAGGAATTAGACATCAAATGGCAAATGGCAATGCTCTCTGTTAGGATTAACAGATTTGAAAAGAAAGCTGGGAGAAAGATGAAGTTTAATAACAAGGATGCTGCAAGGTTTGACAAGAAGAAGGTCAAATGCTATAAATGCTCAGAGTTGGGTCACTTTGCTAGGGAATGTACAGGGAAACAGTTGGATTCTAAAGCAAGGTACTCTTCATTCAAACTTAAGGAGCTGGATAAGTCAGAAGAACCAAAGGCCTTGTTGTCTGTTGATTCAATGTTAAACTGGTCAGATTTGACTCCCAACATGATATTTGTTATTTTGATTTTTCTTTTTGAAAAGTTTTAAATAAGCGATACTAACTCACTTTTAAAATAAATGGACTTTTATCTTAAACATTAATAATAAGCCATGGTGAACAAAGCTAATAAAAGGTGACTAGTTTTTGCTTATTTTTGACTCAAAGGACAATAGCTAGAACTGTTAGGGCTGTTGATTGGACATAATAAGCAACAAGGAAATATAAGAAGCTGAAAAAACAGATAACACCTAAACCAATAAGCACAAGGGATAAGAAATAAGCAAGACAAAATAAGCTAAACCAACAACTAAAACTCACTTAGACAAAGCAGACAAAAAAGAAAAACTTTTTGAACCAACGACTCTAAAGACTAGAAATAAACAAATCCCTAAGTAAATAAGAAAGATTTAAGTAACTTAAAAAGAAATAAGTAGAAAAAAAATGCAAAGGAAAATATAGATTTGGATAAAAACTTAAAGGGCTATTTACTAAAATTGACTTAGCGTCAAAATCTCAAATAAGCTAAACACCAATACTTAATAACCAACTAATCCTAAAAACATCTTAACTAAACTACATCTAAACTATAATAGCAATATCCTAATTCAAGAACTCAGAAAATCAAAATAAACATTTAAGACAAACACAATCAAAATGGACTAAAGAGCACTTTTCAAACTGAATTTTAAGCTACTTGACCAATAAGCTAAACCTTAAAAACTCAAAACAGATTAAGCTTTATATCCAAAGATTCTATGCTATGAAAATCAAGACCTAAAACAGATTAAATCTAACCTAGAATTGAGATTGAAAAGGGACTTTTAACTTTTTAAAACTGGTACTATGAACTTTGACAGATTTTGACAGAAACACAAACCACAATAGCAGACCTATGTAACCTTTTTTTTCGACTACATCCTTTTTGAGACTTAAACATGCATAAAAACAACACCTACAAGCTCCTAATCAAGATATAAGCAAATAAGCCAAAATATCAAACTCAAAACACCACAGATTAAAACTAAGAATAGATTAAACCTTAAACTTGATATTTGAGCTTTGAAAACTGAATTAAACTAACTTTTAGACTAAATTTAAACTGGTTAAACTTGATTTAAAGGTCAAAAGAGATCAAACAGTACTAAGTCAAGTTAGTACTGCTTGTTCCAAACACCCCTTTAAAAAACTATTTTCCATTTTAAAAACTACAAAAAATTGAATAGATCAAGAATTGTAAAAACAGATATACAGTATTACAGGAAGTATTAAGAAGGACAATTCACTATTTACTAAACAGAGAAAAAGCACTTTACTAAATAAGCAAATAAGAACAAACAGTTTTAAGCTTTTAAATGGCAGCTTTAACTTAAAACATAACTAAATGATATCTAAGCAATAAGCAAGCATGAATAAGCAATAAACAACATTAATAAGTAATAATAAGCAGTAATAAGCAAAGAAATAAGTAAGAACAGTAAATAATCTAAAATGAGAAAAGGAGAAGAGTATCTTGCCCTTTGCTCTAAACAAGGGCAAATAAGCTCTCAAGGAGCTGATCTACAAGCTCCAGCTTATCATAGATAAGCTGGTAAAACCCATAAGCCCTTCCAAATCCGGCTTATCATCCATTTTAGCTTTTAAGTGATTTTTGAGTGAAAATGACTTAGACTCTATAAACTATGAATAAGTTTATATAGCTTAAGTTAAACAGCTTAAATGTAAGAGAACTAGAGCTTATATGAGCTTAATAAACATTTTCAAAACATAAATTGCATTAACATAATTTTTTTTAACATAAAACTTAAAATTTTCATTAAACTTTTTAAAACATTACATTACTTGAAAAGAAAGACAATAAGCTAAACATTACACTAATAAGCTGTAAATTACAAGAAAAAGATACTCCCAAGCTAGATGCCCTAATGGCTCTATTTATAGATGAAGAAGAAGGTTCTAGGTCTTGGACTTGTGCTTCTTCTGTCTAAGGGATTTGAGAGATGCATTCCATCTTTAATCCTAACCTTTGAATCCCCTTTGTGTTTCTTTGAGCCCAATCACAGCCCTTGATCTTGAAAACGTGTCCCATCAGTCAATGGCATACCATGGGATTGCCAAGGTGGCAATCCTTTGTGAGGTAGGGTTAAGTGGGGTTTGATTGGGGATAAAAAGAGGGAAAAAGACGGGTGAATAGTGACTGTTTTGTCAGGTAGCAGGGTATAATGTGAAGGGGGAGAGTGAATAATAAAAATGGCGGGAGAATGGGTTTGACTTATTTTTGTTTGACTGGGTGTTGGGATAACAGGTGTTAAGGGGTTTGTTAGGTTTAGGATTAATGGTGTTATTCATAAGGACTAACTGTGTTAGTCCTTAAGGACTAACGGTGTAAGGATATGAGGACTAACGGTGTAAATGGCTTGCATGGTTAAGTGTATTTGGGCTAATGGGCTTTTGATCTTGGGTCGGTTTAGGATTTAAGGCATTATAGCTTTTGGATTAAAATATGGGCTTAATTGGTGCAGGCCTCCCCAATTAAAATGGGTTGCGGGTTGGCCCATTTAAGATGCACACGTCTTCGACATTTGACTTTTTCACGCTCTTTCTATCCCTTGCTACGGTTTGTCATTTTTTGCATTTATTTTTTCCTTTATGTGAATATCCTTACCTGGCACAACACAAATACAATAACCACACATATATTTTGGCATTTTATATGTCCTTATGTTTGTGTCAATTTTGGCTCGTTTTCATAGGTAAAAGTAAGTGTAATTAAGCACATAACCAAACGTCTAAAATCATAATCATCTATTTCCAAATAAAAATGAAAATGACTAGATACCTTCATTTGAAACTTCGCACACATAAAATCATCATAATGTACCAATACACGACAATATAAATGCCACAAAATTGAACTTGCACCCTAAACTTAAAATCCAAACACCTAGTTAGGCCTAATACTATTTGGTTAAACTAGACCGTGGATTGAATACACGGTGGTCACAATGCTCCTAAGATTGTGTCTCAGATTTCGGATGATCGTGTGCTCATAAATGTGTTCAATGACATAGTGGCATCATATTAGATTAGTATTTTAATTTTAAAATTACATTCAATTCATTAGTTTCATACTTCTAACAAGTCAACCTAACAAGTTCTTTTCATATGTTTAGGAAAAAGAGGTAGAATATGAAATCAAATAAACATTGGAAGGACACCGAAGAAGGTTGAAATATAGCGTATACGCGTTCTTCTTTTTCTTTTCATACGCTCTTTCTATTACGCTTGAACTATAACATTTTTAATGTTTTCTTAATGTTCATCGAATTAGATTTTTTGATGTTTTTTATTTCGAGCACTTTAATCGAAGTGTTTGTTTGTTGATTTGGATTTTGTGTACTTATTACATTTCATTTTTTAAATTCGCAACCGAAACATCACATTATTCTTTTATAACTCCTTTAATATATCGCTTCCAAATTTTATGCATTCTGACCTTGACACTAAAAATACGGTTTACTAATTTACTCGGTTATTAAGAAAATTGTCCACCGAACGGGTAGAGACATAGGGTATGTTTGGTAAAAATAGCGTTAGCAGTAAGCTGTAGCTGCGAGTAGTAGTTGTATTTTTTTTATAAAAACGTTTGATAACGTACATGTATAGCTCCTGGATGCTCAAAGCTTCAAGATGCTACTTCATGGTGCGTTGGAAAAAAAAGCATTCCGAAGAAGTAAATAAAGCTATTTGTTACTTGACAAACGTATATTAAAATTTAAAACGCTCAACACTCATCGCTCACCGCTCTTAAATACTACTCCCTCCGTCTCATTTTAATTGTCCTCCTTACTATTTTAGTTTGTCCCCACTTTTTTTAATTAATGTGTTTATAAATAATATACTCCCAACATCAAGAATAGCAATCCTCCTCACCAACATCTGAAACCCAAACACAAAACAAAAAGAAAAAGAAAGAAAGCATCAAAAACAGTTGAAACTCGGATCCAGTGAGAAATGGAAGGAGTGGGTGGGCGACTGGGTCGATCGTCAACTCGTTACGGACCAACAATAGTCTTCACAGGTCCAGTTAGAAAATGGAAAAAGAAGTGGATCCACGTGGCACCACCAACCACTAACAATAATCATAAATCTAACGGTGGTGGAAATGATACTGCTCATTTGAAGCTCTATAAATGGACTCCTATTACTCAAACTCAAACTCAAAGTCAATATGATGAAAACGGAGAAGAAGATGAAGACGATGATGATGATGATGAGCCTCCTCGCCGCAAGATTAAGTATATTCCGGTATTTATCCAATACTTTCTTTTTTATTTTTATATAAGGTTATTATGTTTCAAAATTAGCCAAAATCATATAAGCTCATAAGCACTCAAATAAGCTTAAACAAACACCCTTAAGCGATTAGTTGTAAATTAGGGTTTGAACTGTAGGTTTTTTAAAGACAAGTGTGTATGTGTGGATCAAGATAATTGATAAGGAAATAAACTCTTAGGTGGCGTTTAGTTGTAGAAAATTTTTCTTGTTTTTCCGTTTCTAGATTCCTTTAGAAGGGAATGGTTTTTCTTCTCTAGAGAAGAGTTAGAGAATTTTGAAAACCCGTTTAGATGGACTTATATTTTTCCTTTTAAAAAAAGATTACCTTGGATTGCAACGTGGGTGGCGACGGCGGCGGCGAGGATGGAAGGTGGAGATGTTACCAATGGTGATGAGGGTTATAATGAGATACTTAAATGGTAGATTGGGAAATCCTGTCTTTGTTTTTGGAAAAAAGTGTGACTAAACGGGTTTTTATTTTTTTTTATTTTCATATGAACAATTTCCTGAAAAAATAGGATGTTTTTTACCGACTAAACACACCCTTAGGTTTTGTTTGTTTTTTCTAAAAAGTATGTTTATTTTTTCCTAATGTTAAAATTTGTTTAGTTTTAGACATAAGAAGAAAAAATGACTTTGTACCACTTCAATTTTGCAGATTTTTAAAGTCCACCTCTTGTTTCTAAAAGATTTGAGATCATATATGATTATGCAGATTAGACGTAAAACATTTGAAAATACAAAACCCAGCCTTAGATTATGGTTTTAAAGAGTTCTATTTGAAATAATGTTAGTGTTTGTGTGTTCTATTTTGTGTTGATAAAAGATCGAATAGGTAAGGATTATAACTGGATACAACTAGCAACGAAAAGTTAAATGCCTGGTAGTATGCAGACATGATGAAGCTGTAATTGGTCTGTTTTTGGTTCACGAGATGAATAAGGTCTATTACTAGGAGAAGGATTGTGTTGTTATACTCGCTTGAATTGAACAGATTTGCAAAGATGGCAAAAGAGAACCTAACGGGAGACATGTTATTATTTTTGAGACTATGCTAGTGGTTCTGTTCTATTTTGTTTGATAGAAAAGCATTTGTCTATTGGATTAGATATATCGCATGGAAGGAGACGGTCTGCATTAGATGTTTAGAAAACAGTTGCGAATATTTCAAACCGGTGGCATGATAAGGCCCTTCATAAATCTTTCTTGTTAATAGCATAATCTATATGCAAATATGTTGAGGAAGTTTGCCACTAATCAATACTTTATCAGATAGTCTCCTTCTACATTAATTACACGCTATACGGATCTGTACTGATAGAAAGTGCTTCTGCTAATATGTGCTGTAAGAAAGAGCTTTATTGCATATTGATCTGGGTAAAAATAATGGCATTGGAATCTAAACCCATGTCGGGCTAGTACACATGAGATAACATTAAACTCTCCGTAAACTGTTAACTCAAGATCTGCAAACCATTTCCAACCTAAATATAATAAGATTCATGAAGGTAGAACTATGTTTAGCATAAAAGATGATCCTTTTGCATTAGTGTTTCTCTTTTTCTTTCTTCCGGCTAATTAAAAAGAGTGGCATACAATGCAATAGAGAACTTTAGAGTAATTACTAACGCTGATGAGAAATGGGTGCATCAATGCTTCTTATAAGGAAGAGTATCAATTTATAAACGCCTCTCTAAGATAAGGCTAACAACAATGCGAATCTAAAAGTAGTTTCGAATGTGAGTAGCGGGAACACACATAGGGGATTGCCTAGCTGATGGAGACTAGTCCTTCACCAAAGTTGAATGTGAGTTATTGAGTTGTCGAAAAACAAGATTCTTGTATTAAATACTGATTAGCATCACATGGTAAAACTAATTTTAACATAAAAGTTGTGTCTTTTGTGTTGGTAGTTTTTACCTCCATTTTATCAGAAAAACCCGTGGCATACGGATCTATCGTTTTTCTTCCATGCATGCATTGCGCTGGAAAACTCATATCTATGATGGAGTATGATATTCTAGGAGAGTGGTTTCTGTGTACCTTATCATATCATTATTATAACCAAATGTGGTACACAACTAAAAGCATAATCACTGTTGATGATTTTTTAACTTAGTTCTGACACTTTTGAACTCTGGGTCAAAGCTTTTCAATTGAGGGCATAAGAGGAATTCCACGTTGTCTTCCAAAACTTAGGTGTAATGTTGGCCTAAGATTATTTTGATTTAATCTGTTTTATGGCTACTTACATGTGTGTATTAGATTAATTTATACTTTATGGAAGGAGATGGCAATTCCAAGTTTAAAAGACAGTTGTAAACATTCAAATTGGTAGCAGCATGATTAGGCAATAATAAGTTTTCTTGTTCTAATAGCATAAAATATATTGCAAAGCTGTGACAGAGTCTGTCATTAAGCAAGGTTTTATTCTTAAAACGAATCATTTCTTTACAGCGAGAAGGAACATGTGCTATATTAAGTGCTACAGCCTATTAAATGTTTTAAGAACGGATCTTAAGTGCCAATTGATCTGGGTAAAACAAACCAGTGAATGGGTATCTAAACTGGTAGGATCGACTCAGCGATCACATGAAGCGGATTCAACTTCCGAAATTGTCAAACCATTTCTCCATGCTGTATAGGTGGCTGCTTACTCTATTTTGTTTGATTCAAATTTGTTAGCCGCCACCAGATGACTGAACTTTGAACTTAGTTGTACTAGATATACTTTAGTGCAACACGGGAAAAAAAATTATATCTGCCTTACAGGACTTTTTGGCCCAATGACAAATGCATGCTTTTTATCGGTCCCTCCGTCCTGGAAACTAAAGAACTATTTGGGCTGTCCCAACAAAATACAGATTTTTTTTTCATTAGTTTGAGTCCAAATCTGTATCACTAACTATGATATTGGTTCACACGTTTTATAACTATCTCTAATTATAACGAATTTATTCCTATTATAGGCATACAATAGCCTTGAAGGTTTTTGGCTGGCTTGGTTCAGCTGGTTTCCCACATTTTCTTTTCTTTGCAAATAAAGGGCAATGCTGAAACCTGAGTTAACAACTGGCTGAAAACAAGTGTCCAGTCAGGGTAACACTATAAGCATGATTGATCCAGATTTACTTAATTGCGCATATCTTTACGAAGTACTTGTAGCATTGAGTATTGACTCCGATGTGCGATGCTAATTTTCCTTGCGTTGGTTTAACATTGACTAATTATCAAATAATTTGCTGAATTAGATGTATTGAAGTATTGTATTTTGAGAAAAATGGATTATTAGCAAGGTCTTTTTTATTTATATATGTTGCATGATGGTTTCTTGTAATCATGTTTATCAGATAGCCTTACTTGAAGAACAAAACAAAGACTCACCAGAGGAGAATGCTGATGAATCCGTTGCGACTGACTCGAATTCTAAGGTTAACCGTGTAAATGGAAAACCAGACATTAATGATGTACCAATGGAAGATAACCAGGTAACTGGTTTTGCTGGTTTTTTTTGCTTTTAATGACCCAAACAAAACCAAACTTTCCGAAGGATGAATTTTTTATGTTTGCCTCCGACATAATTTTGTTTATTTTTCTTTTTATTAAAACTTTAATATATTAAAACAACCTATAGGTTTTGTTTTAGCATATTCCGTAATTAGCAATGTTTCCAAAATAAAACTCATCATTTCCATTAATACATGATTTCAACACATATAGTTAAGGTAAGTGAGTTTGAATAAGGTATGAATTAATATCAAGTGAGTTCATATTTGAAAATGTTTTTTAATAAGGGAAGCTTAGACAAAACACATAAGGTGGTTGTTAGCAAATCTCTATATTTTATATGATTGCCACAACTATTATTTCAACAATGATTTGATATTTTTACTCGAGTGACTAAAGGTTGAACAATTGAGTATACTCTCAGGTAATTTTAACTTGTTTGACCTGTTTCACTTTAGCTCAAATTCTTAGTTTGACCCGTTATATTGCAATATAACACGATTTTGACCCAATTTCACTTTTTTTCACTTTAATCAGATGAAATTGCTACATCTGCACTTTGATCAAACAGAGTTTTCTCTCTTATATTCACAGTTGATTTATTTGTGATGAACCGATCACCTTTTTAAACCACCTTTTTTTGTTCAGACTTCTGAAGAGACAAATGTAGAAAGACAAGATCTTAATGAAAGCACATTGGATTTAAATGCGCGTGATGGAGATGAAGATTCAGAAGCACGATAGTTTGTGTTTTTTCTTTATCAAATTTTGTTTTAAGTTTGGGATGAGGATTAAAAAAATGATGGCATAGAGAATTAGAGATCTGCAAAAAAAAGGGGTGGGGGTTCAGGAACAAAGTTCAAGCATAGGCATGGCATTTGAAAAACTTTTACTAATATTCAATTGTATTGGACCAAATTTAAGATTCGGACATATGATTTTATGTAACAGGTTAAACATGTACTTTCGAGTAATTGATTCGGAAACATTGATTCGATTTGTAAGGATAATGTAAAACGAGACATATTTTGACTTTCGAGGTTAAAGAGTTCCTGAGGGTCTTGATCTGTGTTAAGTTGTGGTTTTTTTCTTGTTTTGTTTAGGGGAAATTAAGAAACACCACCAAATGGTCTAGTGGTAAGGTCCTTGGCTCCTTGCCTTTCAAACAAGAGGTCAAGGGTTTAAACCTCGCTAGGTGTGTACATTTTGGGGTGGCTAGGGAAGGGTCGGAAATGGTCTCGGGATTAACCCGGTGAGGTGTCGTACATAGTAAAAAAGGCTCGCCCTCCCCGGGTAACTTCAACAAGAAAACGACAGCCTTTTACTCGTTTATCCGTTTTGTTTGTGGTTTAAAAAGGCCTTGTGTCAATGTTCTTTTATATTTCATAAAACCAAAAATATGGGTGAGTCGTCGAGTGATACATGTAGCAAGTAGCAACGCTCTCTTCATCAAGCTTGTACCAATATTTGTTCAGGATGATTTGTCTTTGTGGTCATCTTTATAATGTATATTTTTTGATCTTATATATTTGAATTTATAGCTGATGTTTCAGGCGAAAAAAAGAAGACTAACATCTGATTATGCAAAGTTGAAAGCTAAAGTTAAGTTGTACACCGAACAGCAAATGTTTTGGTTTGAATTTTAATATCATAAACTGGCATTCATTCATGATTATACATATTTTAACTTTGAACGACCAATTATAGAGTCGTGCAAAACTTGGGTTAGGGGCTATCCGTCGAAATGAAATAAACTTAACAGACAGTTTGGCCTTTTTACTTTCGAATGAACCAACATATAAGTGAGGAGGGTGTGGGGGCGGGGAAACAAGAAGGAAATGCCCCTCCCAAGCTAAAAACAAGCAATACTCACACCCCACTTTGAAGCAAACACATTTTTTTCCATTTCGGCATTATAGTCCCGCAAGGTTTTAAAGAGAGAGAACACTTAATTTATTTTGTGTGAATGTGTATTGTGTGAAGATATATATGTTTGGGGGTATTTTTAATAATAAAAAATATAAATAAAATTACCGGAAGAGAAAAAAGGTGTTGCATGAATTGAAGGAAAGATGAGAGAAAGTTGAAAATGTGATAAAGTGGTGATGTGAAGCTAATGTGACTAAAAAAACACGTCACCACTTCACACCACACCCTCCACCCTAAGATGAGAAATTATGAATGAAGGTCCTAAGAATGAACTGTTGCACACCAGAACTACCGACACACCAGATTGGGAATGAACGGTTGCATACCAGAACTATCGACACGCCATATTGGTACAACACAGTCAGGGTGTGCATTGTTCGGTTGTTAACCCGAGTAAACCGAAACCGAAACCGAAACCGAACTAAACAAAAAAAAAACCAAATCGAACTTATAACCGAACCGAATTAAATATTCGGCTTTCGGTTCGGATATG